>BQNB010039503.1:0-48018 GCA_026074375.1 Tanacetum coccineum
GGATGGATCGTTTCGCATGTGCATAGACTATCGCGAACTAAACAAATTGACAATCAAGAATCGTTATCCTCTCCCAAGGATCGATGACCTATTTGACCAACTCCAAGTTTTCAAAATGTGAAGTTTTCAAAATGTGAAATTTGGTTAGATTCTGTGAAATTTCTCAGTCACGTGATTAATAGTCAGGGTGTTCACGTGGACCCGGCAAAGGTTGAAGCAATACAGAGTTGGTCTGCTCCGAAGTCTCCGACTGAGGTAAGGCAGTTCTTAGGTTTAGCTGGCTATTATCCGAGATTCATCGAGGGTTTCTCTTTAATCGTCAAGCCACTTACCAAGCTAACTCAAAATTATAAGACTTACGAATGGGGCGAAGAAGAAGAGGAAGCCTTTCAGCTGTTGAAGGGTAAATTATGCAGTGCTCCTATTTTGGCATTGCCAGAAGGATCCGAAGATTTTGTTGTGTACTGTGATGCTTCATTGAAAGGTTATGGAGCTGTGTTGATGCAGCGTGAGAAGGTCATCGCGTATGCATCCCGGCAATTAAGGACCCATGAGGAAAACTATATGACCCATGATTTGGAATTGGGTGCGGTAGTTTTTGCTCTTAGACTGTGGAGGCATTATTTGTATGGTGTGAAGTGCACAGTGTTTACGGATCATAAAAGCCTTCAATATATTTTGGACCAGAAGGAACTAAACATGAGGCAGCGAAGATGGATAGAACTCTTGAGCGATTACGATTGTGAAATCCGTTATCACCCGGGAAAAGCTAACGTGGTAGCCGATGCTCTAAGTAGGAAGGAAAGGGAAAAGCCCTTGAGGGTGAGATCTTTGATGCTCGCGGATCATAAAGACTTAATGCAACAAATTCTTGAAGCTCAAGTTGAATCCCTAAAGGAGGGAAATGTGAAGAAGGAAAATCTTGGAAGGATGCAAAAGCAAATCTTTGAAATTCGCACAAATGGAATAAGGTATCATGATAAGCGCATATGGTTGCCGCTTCATGGAGGATTAAGAGATTTAATTATGCATGAGTCGCATAAATCCAAATATTCGATTCACCCGGGGTCTACTAAAATGTATCAAGATTTGAAGAGGTTGTATTGGTGGCCGAATATGAAGGCTGATATCGCTACATATGTCGAAAAGTGCTTAACATGTGCCAAGGTTAAGGCGGAACACATGAAACCATCAGGCTTGCTTCAGCAACCAGAAATTCCCGAATGGAAATGGGAAAAAGTGACCATGGATTTCGTGTCTGGACTTCCAAGGACCCCAAGCGGTTATGATTCGATTTGGGTCATCGTGGACCGATTGACCAAATCAGCTCACTTTTTACCAATGAAGAAGACCGATAGTATTGAGAAGCTTGCTCAGTTGTATCTGAAAGAGATTGTGTGTAGGCATGGTGTGCCCGTGTCGGTTATTTCTGACAGAGACAGTTTGTTCACATCGAGGTTTTGGGTATCTCTCCAAAAGGCCTTGGGGACTCAATTGGACTTAAGTACCGCTTACCACCCGGAAACGGATGGGCAAAGCGAGAGGACTATCCAAACATTGGAAGACATGCTTCGGGCATGTGTGATTGATTTTGGAAGCAGTTGGGATAGACACTTGCCTTTAGTTGAGTTCTCTTACAATAATAGTTACCATGCTAGTATTAAGGCCGCTCCGTTCGAGGCTTTGTATGGGCGAAAGTGTAGATCGCCAGTTTGTTGGAGTGAGGTTGGGGAAAGCCAACTCACTGGCCCGGAATTGGTTCGAGAAACCACGGAAAAGATAGTTCAAATTAAGAACCGTTTGTTAACCGCTAGGAGTCGACAAAAGAGCTACGCTGATCTTAAAAGAAGATTGACGGAATTTGAGGTAGGTGACAAGGTCATGTTAAAAGTGTCACCATGGAAGGGTGTCATACGTTTTGGTAAACGTGGGAAGTTAAGTCCACGATTTGTTGGGCCATTCAAGGTTATCGAAAGAATTGGGCCTGTGGCATATAAGTTGGAATTGCCCGATAAGCTTCGTGGAATTCATAACACTTTCCATGTCTCTAATCTTAAGAGGTGCTTTGTGAATGATGATGTGGTCATCCCGTTGGATGAAGTTCAACTCGACAACAAATTGCATTTTGTCGAGGAACCGGTGGAGATTATGGATAGAGAGGTGAAACGGCTCAAGCAGAGCCGGATTCCGATCGTTAAAGTTCGTTGGAACTCGCGGCGGGGGCCGGAGTTCACATGGGAGCGTGAGGACTTCTTTAGGAGCAAGTATCCTCATCTCTTTGCGAGAAGACGCGTGACAAGGCAGGACAAGCGCCGGGACGTCGCTTCCTAAAGGAGGGAAAACTGTAAGAACCCGAACTTAAGGTCATTATTTATTTTGACTTATATATTTATTTTCTAAATTGTAGAAAATTTTCCATTTTATTATTTTGTCGATTTTGGAGAAAATCGTCGGATTTGAATAAAAAGTGCTATGCGTTAAAATTTAAGCGTTTTTGAGCAACGAGAAATCAACGACTCCGTATTCTGGCCTCGAATGCCAATTATATTTTATTTTATATAAAATTTTATTTTTAAAAAGTTTACATGTGCAACCGAGTTAAATTTTGCGCTTTAGGAAAAAGTGTCGGACTAGGAAAGGTTTTAGGGCCCGAGACTTATAAGTATTATTAGTTAGGAAGAAGTGGGCCGAAACCCACTCCTCCCTCTTGTTTAGGCCGGCCATAAGCCCAACACCACACCCTTATGATTATTATTTTTTTATTTTTTTGCCTAACTTAGCCCATTAACTAAACAAAATAGAGCCTACTCCCCTATATATATACATCACACAACACATAAAACACATACATAACAATTCCAGGAGAAAACCAATCGTTTCCCCCTCTCCTTCTCCCTGTTCGACGCACCACCCACCCAAAAACCACCATTTGATCTTCAAAACTCCAAGAAACCTATCCCTTTTAGCATCAAATCAACACCACTATAAACCTTAATCACTCCTCCCTTTTTGCTATAACCGGCCACAAGCCCCAAAACCATACACCCTTATGTTTTAATCCACCAAAATTAAACCACTAACTAAATTAGGCCCAAGACCCAAAGATTCGATTTGTGAAGTATTTGGTTAAGAAAAAAATCAAAATTATTGCTTGTTGCTAACTGTATTATTTTATATTTGGAAAATAGACTCGTAGGGATCATGTGGTGAGTTGGAAGCTCAACCAACTCCTCCCGATGAAGGAGTTAAGGTCAAATTTAAGATCAAAGTTCAAATCTGTAACCTTTGAATTTAAATGAGATAATCTCTAGGGAATAACTAAAGGTTTGGGTTTTAAAGCGATTACTCAGTTAATTATACCACATAAGAAAGACCCAGCACTTGCCTCCACAGCCCTTGCTATTTTATATTAAGAATTATGCACTTTTCCGTAAGGAATAGAATTTCAGCCAACTTTCTGGTTTGACCTTCAGTTAATAAAAATCCATTTCCCGTGGATTGGTAAATGATTTAGTTGATTGGCCAAGTGTTTTGAAAACTAGACTTAAGTGGCTTTCCAGGGGTGAAAGCCTTATTTTTGTATCTTTTATATGTTAAGAGACACAGTAGCGTGAAGTTAACTAAAACTGGGAAATAGTTTCTATTTTTTGAGTTCAGTAGTAAAATAAACTTTTCTCTTAATGTAAACAATTGGAATGATTGGCTTAGTGTTCTGGAAAGTAACCCAATGGATTTCTAAGGTGAAAAGCCTTATTTTTTGTATCCTTAAATGGTTTGAGAGCAATGCGCATCATGAACTGACCTAAAACCCAAAAATAGACTTTTACGTCTAGTTTTGGAAAATTAAAAAGTTCTGAAACCACATATTAAAAGTAAGATTGATGAGAGATACTTAGTAGACACTTAATGAGTGTAAGTAAAGTCCTACAAAACTAAATTTTAGAGATAGAACTGCAAACCTTGATGAATCTCGTTCAATGTTGCACATGTTTTGCATTTTTATAAATGAGTTATTATATAACTATGCAAGAGTATGGAAAACTTTAAATAATATTTATTCCAGACCTTATTATGTAGGTCCCGAATATCCTTGAGAGTTTCTCGTGGATCATCATTTCTCGATTGCTCTCGGTTTCTCTTACTTGGTAAGATTCATAGCCTCGCCTTTACTTTTACCTGTTTTATTGAAAACCCGCGAGTGAGATACATGCTTGTTTATAAAAATTGAACACAATATTGTTTGGTAAGGCTGGACCCGTCCTGAATTATCTTTTGCAACGAAGTACCTATCGCATAAAGTCCCTAATTTCATGAAACCGCTTAATAAATGCTTGGATTAGTGAGCGTTAATACATTTTGATAGATCTATTGGTTGCCATCCCCGTCCGGGGCTGATCCAGATGCGGGATAACAACCACCCTTGAACGGATGATTTGTGATTAGAGAAATGAGGTATATTGGCTATGATACCTCGTGTGGGGGCAAAGAAATTGTTTATTATATGGTAATTTATTTCATATGTGGTTGATGTTAACGCTTGCGGTGTTGGTTTTGGCAGATTCTTACAAGAAGTCCTTCCTACTAGAAGTGCTACTAAGAGTTTCTGTCTCATCTGTAATTCTTACAGACTCTGCAGATTCTTTGGTTTTGGCAGCTTCATCTTACACTGCTGACATTAGGTTTTAGAGTGTTAGATTGTTAGATTGTTCAGTAGCTGTTTTATCACCATCTACAGCTGTGTCTCCCGCATCATCATTGGGTTTACTAGACTTAGGACTGCCAACTGACTCTTTATTAAAGAAATTTAAAACACTCACACCATTTTCCTCAAATATATATTCTTTAGTGAAAGAAGTGATTTTAAAAAGATACACAGTTTCATAAAACTTACAATCCCTAGAAAAAATAATTTTTTTATCAAGGCTATACAACTTGTATCCTTTTTTTATCAAAAGCATATCCAACAAAGACACACTTATCAGATCTAGCACTAAACTTATCAGACTCATTTAAAATGGTAGAAAAACATAAGCGGCCAAAAGTCTTTAAATGAAAGAGACTAGGTTTAGACCCATAAACCATTTCATAAGGACTCCTACAAGACAACACAACAGTTGGTAACCTGTTAATTAGATAGGTGGCAATTAGAATAGAGTCCACATCCTTGAAACATGGGGGCTCAAGCTGTATTAAGTAAATGCCTATGTTTCCTCTCAGTTACACCATTATCATTAAAAAAAATTCAACCCTTTTATTTACAAACTTTGTTCCATTGTCACTTCTAAAAATCTTTACACTTTTACCAAACTAATTTTTAACGAGTTTAACAAAACTGACAATATTATCATAAACCTCAATTTTAGTTTTCATTAAAAACACCCAAACAGACCTAGTGTAGTCATCAACAACAGTAAAAAAGAACCTAAGCCTATCTCTACTTGTAACCCTGTAGGGACCCCAGACATCAAGGGACCAGACACCAAGATGAATAATATCACCAATACTAACAGTTTTATGGTCACTAATGGAGAAGGGTTCTCTAGTTTGCATGGTCCTATGTGACTCATCCCTAGATAAAGTAGCAAAAGCATATTTCACATCTGGCAAAGAATCAGTAGTAAGGATAATATTCCTAACAGAGCTAAATACATCATCAAGCCCTATTAAAAACTGCATCAACCTTAAAAGCTAAGCATGTTTTTTAAGGGTAGGGGTTCCTTCACAAGTGCACCCTGGCAACTCAACAAGAGAGTTAAATTGCCTCCACAGGGCATTGCACTCGTGATAATATTTAGATAAAGGCATTCCAGATTGAGTTAAGGTATAAATTTTATGAAGATTAAAAATAACACATCCATCTTGTTTATTATAGGTTTCCTCTAATTCATCCCAAACATCCTTAGCAATTTTAGAAAAAAAACCTGACCCTTATACAAATCTTGAGACACACAACCAAGTAACCAAGATAGAACGACAGCATTACATCTGTCTTACTGATCCTGGAGAGGACCAGGACTTCTTTTACATTTACAGTTATAAAACCACTCTTATTTCTAGTATGTAACCAGACCTTATAGTTCTTAGTACCTTCAAGTTCGAAGGTAATCAACCGAGAACCAATGTCTTGGGGGTGTAAATGGAGAGGGTCATAAACATCAAGTTTTAAATCAATACTAATACCAACAATCTCCTTATCCTTTTTATCTCCTTCAACCATATTGATAAAAGAAAAGACAAACAGAAAAGCAACACAGATTGCAAACAAAGATCACAAACCACCTTTTGATGATATTCAATCCCAGATATAACCAAAAAACTAAAAAAACAATCCTATCAAAATCAACCAGGATTCCAAACTTCTCAAGAAAGAAGGTCAAGGCACTATTTCTTGATAGAATCAACAATTTTACAAACAATTAAAAATACAGTTTTATTTCAGGGATAAAACACCACCAACTCCTTCAAGCACAAATAACCTCCAACACAAAACCAACAACACAATTCTCTTAAACTAATCCCTTCACCAGAAAACCTAAAAAACCTAAAGAAAAACCTAAAGAGGGAGAGAGGGGTGTTACAGAGCACACAAGCTTCCAAATAAACCAAACCAACCAAAGATCAAGACGATCTTTGAAACCAATTGCACAGCGAAAAGAACAAACCTAAAACAACATGAAAAACCAAAATTAATACACCAACAGAAGCTAAAAACAAACGATTGATTTAGATTTAATGAAACCCTAATTTTCAAAAAATTAGGGTTTTATCAAAAGATTGCAAGAACACCTTGCAATAACGATCAATCGATCAAAAGAAATAACCAGATGAGAGAATTAACCCAGAATTAGGGTTTGATACAAAAAAGCCTAATTCTTGACAAGAATGGCAATTAAAAGTGATTAATCACTAATAATCAACTCAGAACAGCTACGAAACACCAGGATCAAGAAAACCCCCAAAATTGATGAAACCCTAATTTTGAAAAAAAAATCAATTACTGCTCAGATCTAATAGATCTAAGGCTAAAACCACCAATTAACCACTTGAAAAACCCAGATCTACACCTTATAGATCAAACCCCCAAAAAACTTTAAAACTCTAATTTTCAAGATTGATCAAAAATGTTTTAAACCTCTGAATACCATATAAAAACTTATCACACCAAAGATCTAAAACACCAAATCTATAATGAACCCAGCCAACCTCTCCTTGGCTCACTCTTTTATTACCAATATTAATAGCCAAAGAATGGCAGTGTTATGATTACAATACTTGAAAAACAGAAAGAACAAATACAAAGACTAGGGTTTCACCCAACTACAACTGATAAGATCTATGAGAGAAAACACACAGTGAAATAAACTCGAATTATGGGAGATGAATGAGAGAATATATCATTTATAGCTGCAATATTTTAATATCTCTTTCAGTCCTTCAAGCTTCAACATATCTACAACTTTAGTCCTCCAGGTTACAGGCGGGAACACTACATCTGGACCCATGTGGTTCAGCTGAGCTTAACTATTTACTTCTTTAACACATGGAAACGTTTAACTATTTCACGCAGAGGACACTTTTTTGAGAATTATCAAATCGGACAAAGATGTCGCTCAACAATTCGAGGGAAATTTATAAAGTTAAGCGATATTACACGTGTTGACTGGGTAACAATTTTAGCGAAAATGTAGCCGCAGATGACACGTTTTTGTAACTCTTTTCTCGCAGAGGCACTTTTTTGAGATTATTACCAAATAGGACCAAGACTCGTGTCGCTCAACAATTTCGAGGTGAGATTTATAAAGTTGGCGACTTATTACACGTGTTGGCTGGGTGGTAACAATTTAAAAAAAAGAATGTCAGCTCAAATGTGTAGGGCGAGATTGTGCTAGTTTTGATCGACCATTCACTATTCGCCGCAGGCCCCATTTCTCATATATTATTCCCCCCTCCTCTAAAATTTTGAGAGAGCCGAGTTAATTGTTTTAGGTTGTTTTTTTATGTTGAAATTTTTTTTGGGTTAAGGTTTTGGTTGGTTTAGGGTTTTGTGTATTATTGTTTTTTTTAGGTTAAGGTTTTGGTTGGTTAGGGTTAAGTGTTTTGAAAGTGAATATGTGTTAATGTTCGTGAAAACATTTTATTAAACTGTATAGGTTTTATATAATTCGTTTTTTTCGTTGAATTGTGTTGTCTTGATGGCCGCTACGTAAAGAACAAAAAAATTGTTGAAAATAAAGTTATTATGATATTAGATATGATGTATCTCCAAGTCTCGTGAGTTTTTTTTATTTCGTTTTTTTTTTTGCCTAAATTTAAATGAATTAATTTGTATACTTTGTTAAACCTTTCTAAATTGAAAACATAAATGTAACATTATCAGATTAGAATCAATTACAACATAAGAAATACCACATGTACAAAAGTTACATGCGCCAACTTTATTTAGACGATTTGGAAACATAAAACAACAACAAACATAGACATACATGGTTAGCAAAACTGGTGTTAGCAATAATGCTTTTACTTGTCTCTGTTGATTGCCATCAAGTTGACGTTTTTCTTCCCATGACCTCCTTAGCAACTCATCCACTGACTCTTTTCAAGTATATACACATTTTTTCATGTCCGCTTATCTAATCATGCGATCCTCTTAGGGCGTACTTGCCATTGTCGTACAAGTAAGGTGATCGTGTCCGTTGATGTTGCATTTGCAATTTCCATTGTTTGTTAATTTCCACCCTACCGATCAGTAAACCTGTTAGCTGTGCAAAACGAATCATCAGGCTAACATTTGTTGCCTCCAAAAGTTGTCTTCTTCATTCTATTACTTCTGTGTTTCATGTGGGGACAGTTACATCTAACGTCATTCGGAGTTATATAGCCTAGTAGGAAATGAGGAAATTGAGGCTAATTATTGTTATGAAACAAGAGACTGATTTATGTCTTTATATAAGCTGATAATTTTGGAGTGAATTGTCTCATCATGTCATTTGAGTGTGTTAAATTTGTGAGAGATAAACAAATGTCATTGATTTAGTCTTATCATTGCATTAAAAAGCTATTGTCTTGTCAAATCATGTCAGAACTCGCGCTTAAATGGTTAAGCGATAAAACAAATTTGTCATTGTCTAGTCTTATCTAGCTTGTAATAGTAAAATTATAGTTGAATTGAGTTTCATAATTTTATAAATAAAAGTTACGGCCATAAACATCGTTTTTTGGGGATTTTGTTTTGATTAAGTTTTTTGGGGGTTTGATTTCTGAAATTTTGTGTTAAAGAACCCCCAAAAACATCCATAAAAATAATTTCCATTGTTACTAAATTGACATTATTCTATATTCATTTCAAATGCATAATTCAAATAAGAATAAACAAGTTACTTTGTAGACGTCTAACCTTATTCCTAGGAAATGAAAACATAAAATTAGACTACAAACAACTCACAAACAGGGTTTGCATAGTACTGTTTGACGCTACATGATTTTTAGATTCTATAATTGCCCTATATTTGTCGATGAATTTTGCTTTTCAGCTCATGCTTGCTAAACAATTCATGTCTTGTTGTTCTCAAGTTGTGTGTGATACGTATATGCTGACTCATGGGTCATTAGCAAAGATGTTAAATAATCACCGTAGGTATTAAGACTCGTTAATGGCTTAGCATGCAACATCGTTGTAGGATTTCACGAATACGCATTTGCTCAGGCAACTTACGAGTCAATTCGCCTCCGACGACATCCTTATTTGCAAGTGTGATCTTCAGCTTATAGTTCTATTTCGAGTGTTTTTTGAAGAAGTGTTTGACGCACATGAATTTGCTAGAATTTAGGCCATAGGTTTTGATGAGATTATAGAAGTTGTGTTTGTGTGAGTTAGCTATATGGATTATGAGGTAACAATAATGCTCCCGCCTAATTTCTATGTAATGACCTATTTTACATGATGGTAGAAGTAAGTAGGAACGACTAACGATATATATGTGTCTTCAGGTGAATACTATCAAACTTGCCGACGAAGCAAAGAAACTCGCGTTATATAATACACCATTTGTCTTTGAGAATCATTCTGAAAATCTTAAACATAAAGTCATAACCACAATACACGTTTTGCATCGAGTAATAATTATTCCCCTAAAAGTGTTACTAATTTTTTTTCTAATCTCTTTATATCAACGTATAGCTTTACTGTTCGTGTACACGGTTACAAGTGTCACCTAGTGGATCATCTCTAAACATGAACTCATTAAATTGAGATATACTATTACTACAACATAAGTATAAAATATATCAATCTATACTATCTAGACAATGCAGAATGTAAGTATACACAAAAAAAACATGATCATAAAATTTAAAACACTATAACCTCGTGTAATTCTTCATATTCAAACGCAACCACAACACCTTAACTACCAGAAATAACAACCCATAACTCTGTCGGAGCGTATTCGTTCAGCACCACGCACCACACGACTCCTATCCGACAGATGCACTACCGTAACCAACCCACAAGTTCCACCAGTACCTAACCACACAAGACCCACCACTACACCTACCACAACACCACCTTAGGCCACCACCACAACACTCCACATCAACACCACAAGACAAGGATCAGCTAACCAAGCATCCAAAAGCGATGACTACACAACCACCACGAACTAAGAGACCTACAAACTACAAGTGACTGCATATATTTAGGTATTTCGGTGATCATATAAGTATCTACAGACTCTAGCTGGTACTCCACCAGCGATTACCACTTGTTTTTCTTAAACTTCTTTGCTATTCTTATAACAAAATATTTCGGGAGGCATGTACAAAAAAATTTCAAGCCTGATTATGCATGTCGTTAATGATATTTAACAACCTGCATGTTTAGTAATATCAACAGCGTCGATTCATTTCTCTTCACCATGCAATGTTCGCATCTAAAACAAACACTTCAAACGCAATACACAAACCAAACACAACGAACCACCAACACACACCAGCACACCACCACAACTACCATTTTATTTCTCTTAAATTCTTTGAAATACTATACTATAACAAAAATTCGGGTGATACAAAAAAATTTCAAGCGATATCATCATAATATATTCAAAAACCTGCATGTTTAGTCATTCAACCCGTCGAATCAGTTTCTCTTCCCCATGCACATGTCGCTCAAAACTAACACATCTCGCCCGAACTTTTGAGCGACATTCTTTTTTTTAAAATTGCTACCCAGCCAACACATGTAATGTCGCTCAACTTTTTAAATCTCCCTCGAATTGTTGAGCGACATCTTTGTCCGATTTGGTAATTCCCAAAAAAGTGTCCTCTGCGTGAAAAGAGTTACAAAATGTGTCCTCTGCGGTAATTTTCGCATGATTTTATATTTATAAGCATGCATTAAAATGTAAGGAGTCATTGAAATATTTGGTAGTTATCTCTACTACTTTATAAAGCATTTAGCCAATTTCTAAAATTAGAAGTACTTAAAATTTTAAGTAAAAAAGATTACTATAAAAGGAAGGCTTAAAAATCTGAGAAAATATTGTTCCAACGCATGGTCAAAGTCGTTTTTTCAATAGCTTTACATTACATCCTGAAAATTAAATGAATTTAATTCGGTAGATGTGTAAGTTGTAACTGCCCAGTGCTTTTAATGGCCCATTTAATTATGTATACTTGTAAATTATAACATCCCATTGCTTGTAACGGTCTATTTAATTTTGTATAATTGTAAGTTGTAACATCCCATTGCTTGTAACGGCCCATTTAAACACCACCACCATGTATACTCGGGTGCAAATAGCCTTAGCCTCTATACTTCCTTTAAAAAGAGGGCATATACACAGTCTAACTCCGAACCTTTACCTCGTATCTAAAATTAAGATTCACACAATACGAAGCTAAGGGCTACAAAAGATCCCCCACACATTCACATTATCTCATATAAAAACACATTCAAAAGTATAATTTCTCTGCCCTCTATCTTCGCCTTACTAACACAAACACAAATCAATACACATCCATCACTGCGCTTTTTCACAACCGCCATCACCATACTTGTGAGCTTTGTGCTATTTAGTTTAATGGTATTGGTTTGGGTGGTGGTTTTGGTTTTAAAACTGGTTGTCTTTGATTTCGATCTTACTGGTTTTTCTCAAATTAGTTTGAAAATTTGTTAGTTGGTGTCTTCAATATTTCTAGATATGTGATACACTTTTGGGCCTTTTATTTCTAATTTTCTTGATATGTATGTGAGGTCGATGATCAACTTTTGAGGCTGATGATTGAAACCACATATACTCTTCAGTAGGAAAACATATAATTTTGAAGAAAAAAGTTGGTGGCTTTTGAGAGTGACCAACACCATAAGTTGGTTTTACTATTTTGTTTGTTGTTATTTTTAAATTTGAGACATGCAGCTTAATCTATTCGGTGGTTTGCTTAAAAATGAATAGGCTTAAAATTGTATCACATGTCTAGAAATATCAAGAAAATTTGAAAGAAAAGGCCCAAACAAAAATTGTTTTTAAGGTGATGAAACCTAGAGGTAATCATGTTGTTTTGGGTGGTCTGAAATTTGGTTTAAAAACTTGATGAGTGATACGTGGTTAGTGATGTTCACGGGATATATCAAGATGTTAATGGTGAGGGTGGAAATCGTACCAATTTGGTCAGATATTTTTTCTTGGTTTAATGAGTCGGACTCGAGGTGGATTCGAGTCAGGTCGAATAATCTTGGTAACGAGGAGATGATACATAAAAGTGTTGTGTGGTCGTTTGTAGCATAGAACACCATAGAAAAATCTTTTTAGGGATAGAGTCTTATGAAATAATGATTGATCTGCAAAGCATCTGTGATCCTGAATCTATTAACATTTGATGAAGTTGCTGATATTTTTAGTTAGTTTTTTTCATCATGTTATGTTAGTGATTTGGTGATTGTAGTTTTGAATTGATGATTGATGATGATGATGATGATAACCAGTTTGGGGTTTTATTTTGTCAAATTGTTAGAATTTTAATATTTGATTTGTGATTATTGGGGTGTTTGAAATTGTTCAATTTACTTAACTACTACTTACGTTCTATAGTAATTTTCTTTTTTTTCTTTTTATTATATAGTGATTGTTCACTGTTAAAAATAATTATTGAATTTGTCCAAGTTTATCATTTCCAAATCTTAAAAAAGAATAAGCAATATCATTAAAAACGTGTAACCGCTGTAACTACACACAAATATTTTTTGTTACAGCAAAAATAGTTTCTCAATATACCCTCACTTTCACTCCTAAACTCTTACTGGTACCTACTGCAGAGATTCTTTATTTTTTCTTTAGAAAAACGCTTAGCCGGATAACATTTGCTCGCCGTAAAATATAGTCACAGGGTACCCGCCGCCGCATAACGTGGGTACCCGACTAGTGTATAATGGTGAGTCAAGACATATTATGTCAATACGGAAACTATTCTCAACATTATTAATATTACAAATGTAAAGTCAAATGATAACATTGCGTATCTGCTTACAAAGGTTTAAGCAAACATCGAGTTATCAAGTTGCGTGAAGAAATAGGACTAAAGCCCTAGAAAAATTTATATGAAAGAAAATCCAACCCAACTAACTAAAGATCATAAAATCTAAGTTAAATAGGACAGCCTAACTATATAAACCGATGAAGGTCATTGTGGGGGAGTAATCAACTCTTCATCTATCTAATAGAGTTAGTAAACCTTTTGGCCAATTCCTTTAATAATGACAATATGAGGTTATGTATGTCACTTTTAATGATTAGTGGAGAATCACTTATGTGAGTGAGAAGTGAGTTCGCTTTGAAAGGAAATGTTGGGGAGCATTTATTAAGAACTCTTTTGGATACATGTTATTCTTCATGACCATAACGAACACAACTATGAAGAGTTTGACAATGTCAAAAAGAGTCGTGTGTAAATATATACATTGTTGTCTACACACACAACAAATTAGCTCAAAGACATTGTGTTATAACACATGGGAGGCTAAGTATATTTTATAAGAAAAGGTTTAAAGGGTAACACATACCTAGCATAAGCAAGACTCAACCACTCAGATTTTATTGCAATTTATGTGTTTCCACCCGATCTCCATTTATGTGCATGATTATTGTTACACCCCAAACGGGGCCTGGACGAAATACGTGTCCGGAGCCGTGACGTCATCGCATACATCGCACAAGATCAGGTAAACGACCTCTATATGGACGCTTGATAAAACATAACTCGTTGCTTTGAATAAATCAAAATAAGTCTTGCAATATTCTTGACATAAATGAAATAGTTTTTAGCGGAAGCTTAAGTAAAATGCAGCGGAATCATAACATGTTTTTAAGACAATAAGTATTTAAGTTTAAAGATAAATATTCTTGAAAGACATCCAGCAATGCATGCAACATCATATAGCACTTCAAGAACAATCCAGCTAAGCACCTGAAAAAACATGCTTAACACAGTCAACATAAAGTTGGTGAATTCATAGGTTTGAATTGATGTAAGGTTGGACCACAAGATTTTAAAAGTGATGTGACTATTATAACAGATACAATATCACATGAAAAGTATTTACGTTGCGCTAAACTCATGACACCGATGCTAAATTAAGAGATACATATAATATGCAAAGTGATATATATTCATTCGTTCATCGACACAGAATCAAGTAAGTGTTTGCTTACCTGGATAGGGATAATTAGTCCCAGATAGATCTATCTATAACATTCATGTTTACTTACCCAATCGGTCGGTCATAAGTAATTAACGGTTCATGATGGTTCGGGCATGATAGTGGTCTAATCGCTACTTAGGCAACACGTAAACAGGAAATGATAACTCAAAACACTTGTGTCTAAAATTTAAAACAAGCAATGTTTCTCACCCCAAAATAGTAAAGTTAAAATCATAAAACATGGGGCTATGAACTCACCTTAGAGCGATGAGAGAATGATATTCACGTAAGAGAAAGATGGTACACAATCCTAGCCATCACCTAAAGGAATGACGCGTCTTAGGATGATATACGAAACCAAAAGCGAAACACTTATCAACGAGAAGGCATCCATATGTGTTTGTGTCTTAGTTAGAAAAATGGTGTCCTTATGATGACAAAATGTTCCTGATTAAAATACGCCATGGTTTACTAAAAGTTACTATTTTAGGAAACTTTTTATTTTAGGAAAGTTCTAAGTTTTAAGGCGTTAATACCGTACCCTATATTTTGTAAAATCTATATTTCCAAAAACGCTTTATGAACCTAAACGCCTAACTTTTACATCCGTCTTGATGACTTATCTCAAAAGTTACTATTTTTAGAAGTCTTATGCTTTTATAACATTCGGCATTCCATAATTACCTTTATGACGTTTCTAATGTTTCCAATCAACACGCTAATGTTTCTATATGTTTCGCCAATGTTTTAAAACCTCAAAAATGTTTGAATGTGTCCGTAAACCTCATTTATAATTCCAAACAACAAGCTTGTTATAGTCTTTTGCTGAAAAATATTTCAAACTTCATTTGGTCATAACTTGTTCGTTTTAGGTCTGTTTTCGACGATCCATATATCAAAACGAGCGAGGAATCATATATTATCATAATCTTTGGTTTCTAACTCCTTAAAACATTTTTAAACATTCTTTAGCATAGTTTAAAGATTCGGATAACAAGCTTTATTCGCCAAAACACAACCAAAAATCACTCAAACTTCGCATTAGTGCCCATTCTAGCCCTAATCTCTATCCACTAATATTTCGCCATCAAAACCACAATCAACACTAACCTTATCCTATCATTTCTATTGTTGCAATACTCATGATCACTCATACTCAAAACCAAAACATTTTGTAAATCAAAGAACCATAAAACAATACTAGTTTATGTTTTAGCTTGTTTATTTTTAAAAACCACAAACACATAAGCCTTGAAACTTGAGTATGATTCAAAAACCATAAGGAAATCACAAGAGATAAAATAGAATACTTACAAGAAGAAGATGAGTCAAGTAACACACAAGATCTAACCAAAACCTTAACTCTATAAAAACCCTAAGATGATCTTGTAAAACCCACTTGATGAACCAAAACCCTAACTTATGAAATCTTGAATAACCATGATAACGCCCAAATTATACATGTTTCTATGACGTTATTTTATGTTTATTTTATCATTTTTCGTAAACTTTTGGTACTTATTTAAGCTTGAATTGCTTATAGGTTCACTTGAAGACTCTAGAGACCCAAGCTCATGAATCTATACACTTTAGAAGACGAATACAAGAAAGGAAAAGATTTCTAGCCAAAGTTCAATAAGTCCGCCGCACTTGCTACATTGTGCGTCGCACTTTCCCCTGAAACCCAAAACCGTCGCACTTGTTACTTTGTGCGCCGCATATTTTCCTAAAGTTTAAAGAATTAAAGTCTATTAAATGCACCTACATTAACTCCTCAAAACTGCCGTACTTATTTGTAAGTGCGCCGCACTTCCAGTAAAAGTCATTAAATGTAATCGCATTAACTCCCAAAGTTCGTCGCATTTTTTCTTATAAATTGAGGACGGATTTTCATCCTCAAAGCATCCATCCTCACAATCATTCCTCACACTCTATCCCATTTTACACACACATACTTTCCCTCCATTCACCAAAACACCAAGAAACACCTTTTCCTTTGAAGAAAAGATCTAACGATCAAGAACGAATAAGTTTTCTTACCTAGTTGTTGAAATAATAAAAGTTTATATAAAGTGTGCTTTTGGTATGAACTCCTTAGCTATGAGAGGCTAAATCTCTCATGACTACTCGGTGAAGTTACGATAATGAATAAGTGTTTGGTATGATCTTGATCGCTTTAATCTCAAGCTTATGTTGCAACCTGTTATATCTTATCTTAACTATTTTTGCTTATCAACTTAGATTATATAATCATATCGGTATAGGTCGAAAGATCTGTTATGATCTATGTGGTTTTAAAGATTTGTCTATGGTCTTTAACGTTTGTGCTAAGAAATCCACTTTTGTAAATTGATAAACAAAATAAGTTTTGATATAATAATAACTGGATTATTTGAGTGACATATTTGGTCTAGTTAACTAAATATAAGTCTTAAGTTAATCAAGTTAGTTCGTAAAAATGTTTTCTGACAAGAATTTTTTTTATAAATTAAAGTCCCATATTCGAGGTCAGATAATTTCCAACACTTATAAATTATTCTCAACTATCCGAGTAGTCATCTTTATTATCATTGATAAAACTAAAGTTATTTTCAAAATTGTTAAAGTCTATTTTCTTTCTGATTATTCAAACGCTACTCTAATCCCTGTGGACGACTTGGTCTCACCTAAAAAGATTATACTGCATACGTGGGTTATACTTTTACCCGTGTGTTTCCATATAATTGCCTGGTATTTTTAGTCTTATAAATTTAAAGCTTTTGAAACACATCAAAGTTTTTGGCGCCGTTGTCGGGGATTTCTTAGCTGTTCTGTAGTCAAACTCTAGAAAATCTCTTTAACTCTCTTTATTTTTCAAATCACCGTACAATTTTTTGGCAAACTGACCCGAACAAATTCTCCTTTGGATGCATACACGTGCTTCCTATTCTGAACTTGTTGAACCATTACTTGAACCTGAACGTATTATGAATCGAAGACGTCGTCGACGAAACAGAAAAGTTCCATTCGATCAAAGAAACAATCCATCTAAAAACCCGAGAATTGTCTATCCGCCAATTCTCGACATCAACCACTTTTGTCACCTTCTATTTACTCTTGAAAACCTTTACCCAATAGATGATGAACCCATGTGGGCTACTGACTGTGTTGTTGCTCCGACTCCCAGTTTCGCAATCACTATTCCTGAAACCGCTAACAAATTTGCTATCAAAGGTAACCATTTGACACTTGTCAAAGGAAACCAGTTTGATGGAAGAACCAAAACCGATCCTCATAAACACATTCACGAATTCCTCGGAATCTGCGATATGTTTAAATACAGAGATACCGAAAATGAAGTCGTTCGCCTAATGATGTTTCCCCTATCCTTTACTGGGGAAGCAAAAACATGGTTGGACGAACTCAACTAGGGAACTATCAAAACATGGAATGAACTCCGAACCACTTTCATTAGCCGATTCATTCCCCCAGCTCTTTTCGATCGACTCCTCGGAGAAATCCGAGCTTTCTCTCAACACGATAACAAATCTCTAACCAACGCTTGGCTTCGTATGAAGGAAATGCTCTAAAACTGTCATGGTCACAATCTATCCAAAGGCAACATTATAAAAACCTTCTATCATGGTCTAAGCGAAATAACTCAAGAAGTTCTGAATGCCGCAGCTAGTGGTATTTTCCTCTATAAAACACCAAATCAGGCTTATCAACTTTTGGAAGACAAGGTCTTACTAAAGCTTAACTGGGCTAAAAATCAAAAAAAATAAATCATCTCTTAAGAAAACAGTTGCTTTCGTCGATGAAGGCAGCAGTAATTCTAATACTGACAGAATTATGGCCCGAATGGATGCCATGACCCTAAAAATGGATGCTCAGTATAAAGAACTCCAAACCCATGCTAAAAAAACAAAACCCGATCTTGATGAAGATGATATACCTATGTCCCGTGAAGAGGAAGCTAAATTCATGCAAACTTTTCGTAAGACTCGTTTTTACAATGATTACCGCGACCGAGACTCGAATCGCGATAATTGGCGTTCAAACGAACGAAGTAGTTACAATCGAGACAACTACCGATCCAATACTGATGATAAACCATACGATCTTCAAAAACAATTCAACGATTTCATGAAATCTCAGTAATCGACCAACGCTTTCGTCAAAGAAACGTTCATGGATCTTAAAACTCAACTCAAAACCGTAGCCAAAAATCATCAAACTTTAATTCAAAATCTTGAAACCAAGTTTGACAGACTTGCTGACAAGCAATCTGGTCGACCCTCTGGATCTCTTCCTAGTAACACTCAAACAAACCCAAAAGGAAACAATTCCAAAGCCTACCAACCACCACAATCTCACAATGAGCATGTGAATGTCGTATTCACAAGAAGTGGTAAATCCTACAACCCACCAGTGAACTCAAATGATCAACAAACTAATTCTGAAAACCCTATCAATTTCGACGACAGTGATGAAGAAGACGAAGAACCTACACC
The DNA here is from genome assembly GCA_026074375.1 of Tanacetum coccineum. Taxonomy (NCBI): domain Eukaryota; kingdom Viridiplantae; phylum Streptophyta; class Magnoliopsida; order Asterales; family Asteraceae; genus Tanacetum; species Tanacetum coccineum. The sequence goes on from BQNB010039503.1 coordinate 19,189, forward strand.
AAAACCAAAAATTCAAAATCCAAAACCAGTCAAGGAAACTACATTACCCAAACCATACAAACCAAAAATACCTTATCCTCAACGTCTAAGGAAAGAAAAAATGGAAGCTCAATATGGAAAATTTCTTGACGTAATCCGCGCAGTTCGAATCAATGTACCCCTTATCGATGTCTTGGCCGAAATGCCTAATTATGGAAAATTTCTCAAGGAACTCATAAGCAACAAACATAAAATCGAACAAATTTCTACCGCTTTCTTAAGCAACGAAAGTTCAGCGATGATCCAAAACAAAGTTCCACCTAAACTCGGAGACCCCGAAAGTTTTCTTATTCCATGTAATTTCAACAAAACTTTCTCCTGCAATGCCTTAGCCGACCTTGGTGCTAGCATTAACCTTATGCCATATTCACTATATGCCAAATTATATCTCGAAAATCTTAAACCTACTAAAATGAGTGTAAGATTAGCCGATAGATCATTCCAATACCCTGTTGGAATAGCTGAAAATATGCTCGTTGAAGTTGGTAAATTCACCTATCCTGCTGATTTTGTTATTCTTGAAATGGAAGAAGATAGTAAAATTCCACTCATTTTGAGACGACCCTTTCTTCACACTGCTGATGCAGTGATTCGACTTAAACAGAAACAACTCAACCTTGGAGTTGGAACTGAACGAATGATTTTCAATATCGATTCTGCAATGAAGCACTCCTATTTAAACGATGATACCTGTTTCATATCGATGTCATCGATGAAATCTTAGAAGAATATTTCGACGCTCTTCTAGACGAAGGTAGTAAGATTCTTCATTCCATTAAAGGAACCATTCTCGAAGAAGAAATCTTTGCTGAATTTGATGAACTCATGGCAATGACTGCCGATGAAAACTCTGACTCTGAATCCGATACCAAAGATCCGCTATTCGAAAAAATCACCATCAATACTGATTATAAGATCAAAACATCTCTTGAAGAACCTCCTACGGATCTCGAACTTAAACCCCTTCCTGATAATCTGGAATATGTATTCCTGGAAGAACCCTTTTTTCTTCCTGTTATCATATCATCTCAGCTATCCAAAGAAAAGAAAAAAAACTCATATCTGTCCTTAAAAGCACAAGCAAGCCTTTGCTTGGAAAACAACAGATATTCCTGGTATTTTCCCATCATTTTGCAAACGCAAGATACAACTTCTGGATGATAAGAAACCCGTTATCCAAAAACAAAGAAGGTTAAATCCGAACATGCATGAAGTTGTCAAAAAAGAAATCGTGAAACTCTTGGATACCGGTATAAATTATCTAATTGACGATAGTCCTTGGGTTAGTCCTATCCACTGTGTACCAAAGAAAGGTGGTATTACAGTTGTCACCAACGAAAATTATGAACTTGTTCCAACCAGAACCATTATAGGTTGGTGAGTATGCATCGATTATCGTAAACTCAATGAAGCAACCGCAAAAGATCATTTTCCTTTACCATTTATGGATCAAATGCTAGAAAGACTCACAGGAAATAAATATTTTTGTTTCCTCGATGGTTTTTCTGGGTATTTTCAAATTCCTATCGATCCTAATGATCAAGAAAAAACAACATTCATGTGTCCTTTCGGCACATACGCTTATATGTGAATGCCTTTCGGGCTATGTAATGCTCCTGCCACATTTTAAAGGTGTATGTTGGCAATCTTTCACGATATGATTGAAGAATCAGTCGAAGTATTCATGGACGATTTCTCCGTCTTTGAAAACTCTTTTGACACATGCCTAAACAACCTTGATAAAATGCTCCAACGTTGTAAAGATGCTCATCTCGTCCTAAACTGGGAAAAATGTCATTTCATTTTCAAAGAAGGAATTATGCTCAAACACAAGGTGTCCAGTGCAGGACTTGAAGTCGAGAAAGTAAAAATCGATGTGATCTCAAAACTTCCACCCCCTACTAATATTAAAGGTGTTAGAAGATTTCCCGAACATGCCGGTTTTTACCGACGTTTCATTAAAGACTTTTCGAAAATTGCTCGACCTATAACTAAACTGCTCGAAAAAGATACTCCTTTTGAATTCGACAATGAATGTCAAAAAGCTTTTGAATCATTGAAAGAGAAACTCACATGTGCTCCTGTGATCATAAGCCCAAACTGGAATCTTCTGTTTGAACTTATGTGTGATGCAAGTGATTTCACTGTAGGAGCCATCTTAGGTCAAAAAGATGATAAAAACTTTCACCCGATCTACTTCGCAAGCAAAACTCTTAATTTCGCTCATTAAAAGTACACCGTAACTGAAAAAGAACTTATGGCTGTAGTTTTTGCATTTGACAAATTCAGATCCTATCTTATTCTCTCAAAAACTATTGTTCATACCGATCATTCAGCTCTAAGGCACTTATTCAAAAAGCAAGATGCTAAACCACGCCTTATTCGATGGATCTTACTTCTACAAGAATTCGACATAGAAATCAAAGATAGAAAAGGTACCAAAAATGTTGCAGCCGATCACTTATCCCGACTTGAAAACAATGAGACAAGCGATGATAGTGAAGTCGATGATAACTTTCCCGGAGAAACTCTTATGGAAATCAACACCAAAGACGAACCGTGGTTCGCAGACTTTGCAAACTACCTAGTCGGTAATATTATACCAAAAGGGATGACATATCAACAAAAGAATAAATTTTTCTCTGACCTCAAACACTACTTTTGGGAGGAACCTTACCTTTTCAAAGTATGTTCCGATGGTATGATCAGACGTTGTATATCTGGACCAGAAACCCGAACCATTTTAGATAAATGTCACCACGGACCAACAGGTGGACATTATGGACCAAACATAACTGCTAAAAAAGTCCTTGATTCAGGATTTTACTGGCCAACAATCATCAAAGAAGCTCATACTCTAGTCCGCTTATGTGAAGCATGCCAAAAGACCAGAAATATATCAAAACGTGATGAGATGCCCTTGAACAACATTCAAGTATGTGAAATTTTTGACATATGGGGTATCGACTTTATGGGACCGTTCCCGAAATCATATAAGTTTGAATACATTCTAGTCGCCGTAGATTACGTATCTAAATGGGCCGAAGCTCAAGCTTTACCAACCAATGACGCCCGAGTAGTAATCACCTTTCTGAAGAAGCTATTTTGCCGTTTCGGAATGCCCAAAGCTCTAATCAGCGACCGAGGTACCCACTTCTGTAACAAAATAATGGAAAAAACCATGAAAAGATATGGAGTTAATCACCGTTTCTCTACATCTTATCACCCTCAAACCAGTGGTCAAGTTGAAAACACGAACAAGGCTCTTAAAAGAATTCTTGAAAAAAAATGTTAAAGACAATCCTGCTATTTGGTCAAGAAAACTTGATGATGCTCTGTGGGCTTTTCGCACTGCCTACAAAACACCTACCAGTACCACACCATACAAACTAATATATGGAAAGAACTGCCATTTACCATTTGAAATTGAACACCGTGCATACTAGGCACTGAAAAATTGCAACCCAGATTTAATCGCTGCTAGTGAGAAAAGAATGTTCCAATTGCATAAGTTAGACGAACTTAGATACCAATCATATGAAAACTCTCATCTATACAAGGAAAGAACCAATGTCTGGCATGACAAAACATTACGAATGAGAAAGGAATTCAAGCAAGGAAATAAAGTCCTACTTTTTCACTCAAAGTACAAATTTAAACAACCGAAACTTAGATCTCGATGGTTGGGACCTTATGTAGTGAAACATCAATATCCATCTGTATATGTTGAACTTTATGGAAAAGATGGAAAGACGTTCATAGTCAATGGCTACCGACTCAAACTATATCATGAAGAAGATAATGACCCAAGGGAAGCAGTCAATCCCTTTTTCCCAAACAAATGACCCCCGAAATATGAGTCTAGCTAACGGCTCTCTTAAAAATTAAGCGCTTCTCGGGAGGCAACCCGTTCTTTCACTTAAGCGTGGAGGAGTTCCTTTTCTATTTTTCTACTAATATCTTTTATCTGTTTTTTTTTAAATCAACAAAAATATTTTCTCTTTGTGTGCTTTTTTGTATTTATTTTTATGCAGATTATATAACTTAAAAAATATATGTGCTTTTTTGTCACACATCTTTGGGGGAGGAGCCCCAAAGGTAACATATCCTCCATCAAATTCCTTGAAATTTGAGAGATAGGACATGTTCCCTGTCATGTGCCTTGAGCATCCACTGTCAACATAGACTTGATCTTCTTTTTGTGGATGACCCTGCACATAAAAATAAGGAAATTAGTTTCCTTTGGGGACCCAAGCCATCATTGACTTGGATCTGCCTTGTGCATCAACATAATTATGTTTCTTCAAAGTAATCGATGCACTATTAAGTTTGGTAGGTCTCCAAACCCAACATGCTGAGGCCTTAACAGCATTAACCTAATTTGCCCTAACAACATTAACTACTGCTGAATTTGGCCTAACAATATTAATTGCTTTTGGCCTAGCAGTATAAAAGTTTCCTTTAGCAATATTAGCTTTTTAACAAAAAAATTTGTTATTTAATGTTGTTCTTGTTTGATAGGGCCTCTTTATAGTTGATTGTGCTGATTTAGAAAAACGTGACATTGGTCTAGCACTATAAAATATAGTTTTGGGATGAGCAGTGTTAACAGGCCTAGCAGTATTAAGTGGTCTTAGGCCAGTTTTCATTAAAACTGGTCTTGGAGCTATGTTCCTGTGAGCACTAGGGTGCACCTTTTTAGCAGAATAATTGTAATTCACCTTTGTATATCTATTCCCAGATACCACCCTTTCCTTTTGATGATAATTGCAATTAGCATGCATATGGTCAAAACTTCCATAGACAAAACAAGCTTTATTATACATCACAAAGTTACTTCTTAGTTGTTGAGACTTTTGATTATTCCAATTTCTTTGATTTCAACTAGGACCTTGTGACTTATACATTTCAGCATACTTAACTGGTTTCCTAACTGGTTTTTCTTGTTGTTTAGGTCTAACAAATTCTATCTTAGCAACAGTAGGAAAAACAATTTTCTCTAGTTTATCATCTGACACCAAATTCTCAACCATTGGGACATCAGGAGATTCCCTAACCTCATTAGAAGTATCTTTATAGACATTCTTACTAGTCTTAGGACCATAACCTTCATACTCAAGCTGTTGGAACTCCTCTAGACCAAAGTTGGACAAATCAAGGTTTGGGGGTGAAAATAACCCTGTAGGAGGAGGTGGAACAACATTATAGCATACAAACCCCAGACCCTTTCTACTTTTTTCAGGTATCTGACTCCCTATTAATTTGTCTAGACTCTTAGAAGCATTATCAAAATTTTCAATTTTAAGTTGATTGCTTTCTTTTTCTTGCTTAAGCTTTTCTAACTCACTTTTAAGCATACTAATTTCTGAGTCTTTATATGAGATATCTCTTTTTAGGACAACAAGTTGCTCCCAAAAAATAACCTCATTCTTTTTGTAAAAGACAAGTTGCTCTTCTACAGATGCTAACCCTCTTTTATAATTAGCTAAATTGAACTCAGATTTGTTAAATTCTATTCTTAAATTATCAAGTTGAATTTTAAGAGTTTCAAAGATTTTTAGACAAGTTTTTGAACAGGTTTTGTCATTATGTACCTCAGAGTCTGAAAAAGCCATAAGAGCCATGTTTGTAAGGACATCATCATCTGCCATATAGCTCCAGTCAAAACCAGTTCCATCTATAGCCAACATGGCTTTGGAAGAAGTTTCTTCCACATTTAAAGTCCTTCTAGAGCTGTCTTGATTCCTGTTCCTGCTATCTTGGTTCCTAGGTCCTCTGCACTCCCTAGCAAAGTGTCCCATCTTGTGATAGTTGAAACACTCTACCTTTGACTTGTCATATCCAGCTGTGTCACTCCCATTGATAGTGATCTTTCTACCAGTTTTTTGGGAAAAACTTCTTGTCCCATGCTCAACAATGCTAACTGCCACTTCAAATCCATCTCTTCTAAGTTATCTTTATGGATTTGTTCAAGGTCCTCATGTACAAGTTGAGATTCGTTTGGTTGATTGGCCAAAAATGCATAAACAGTGGCATCACTTAAGTTAGCAGTACTAACTTGAGTACTAGCAGTACTAACTTGAGTGCTAGTAGGGCTAACTTGAGTGTTAGCAGTACTAACTCCATAAGCAGTATTAACTTCATTAATACTGCTAGAAGATGACACAAAAGCCGCATTCTGAGAACTTGAGCTTGAGCTTGCAGTTCCTTTAACCTCTTGTTTAACAATCTTGAAATTGCTATAGAGATCATCAAAGCTCATTGTGTCTAGATCAGGTTTATTCCTTCAGACCACAACATGAGTATTCCACTCAGAAGGTAGACTTCTTAAAAATTTCAAATTGAGATCTTCTTCTGAAGCCTGTTAAAAATAGAGTCAAGAGACTTTATGCTTGGAGCACTAAAGTTCTCATATATTTGCTTTAGAAGAGTCTTCTGAGTCTTCTTTGTGGCTTCATTACCACAAAATCTTGTTTGTATAGCAGCAAACAAAGTCTTAGCATCCTTGTACTGATTAAAGGTTATTAGATGTTCATTAGGAAGTGCCATCAGTAACATACTTCTTGCCTTCATATCATTCTTCTTTTGAACCTTTTCTTTAGTAGTTACAGGACCTGGTATTAGTGTAGTTAAGGTACCATCAGCATTTGTTGTTGTTTTAGTTGCAGGTTTGAATGAGTTTCCATTCTCTATGACATCCCATAGAGCATAGTCTTGTACTTGAAAGTATTGCTCAATCCTTAGCCTCTACATATCATATTCACTCTGAGAATGGGCAACTTTGTAGTAGTAGTGAGTTGAGCAGTTTCTAGATCCATCTCTTCCTTGTGAGTAAATGGTTCTTCTTGTTAGTTTCCTCTAGATCAAAGTTTAAGAACACAAGCTCTGATATCACTTGTTGATCCCAACTTAAGATCGAATCCTTGGCTTGTAAAGGTTAAGTTACTTTGGATAAATCCAAAAAAACTATTGTAGAAACTTTGTGAATACTAAAGAGTATGCGGAATCAACTCTTTAATACTTAGAAGAATATTAATAAAACAGTAAACTATATAAACAATGTATGAACAATGATATCACTAAAAAGCTCCAATATTATTATTATCAATAATACGAGTACTCTGTGTAGTACTAGGGTTTACAACCTTGAAGCTAAATATCAAAAATGTATTAATGTGTATTGTACATTAAACACCATAACCTAGGACCTCCTTTTATACACTAAGGAGTCCTTTACAAGATAACTACAAATCTTCTATCATTCTAATCTTATACGTATATTTCTCACTAAATAGAATATAATCTAAATAAGTCAATACATATCACTTCACACGTCTTTATCCATTTAGCAGTCTTAATCTTCTTCTAGCAGTCTTAAGTGCTTCAGCAGTATCAAGTTAGTACTGGCAGTACTAACTTTACTTCTAGCAGTACTAACTAGTTAGTACTGGCAGTTGTATCGTAAGCAGTACTAATTGTTGGCTTGGCAGTACTAAGTATGAAGACTTTTAATTCCCAACAATAACCTTCTTAAAGAAACTATTTTGCCGTTTCAGAATGCCCAAAGCTCTAATTAGTGACCGAGGTACTCACTTCTACAATAAAATAATAGAAAGAACCATGAAAAGATATGGAGTTAACCACCGTTTCTCTATATCATATCACCCTCAAACTAGTGGTCAAGTCAAAAACATGAACAGAGCTCTTAAAAGAATTCTTGAAAAGACTGTTAAAGACAATCTGGCTATTTGGTCAAGAAAACTTGATGACGCTATATGGGCTTTTTGCACTGCTTATAAAACACCTACCTGTACCATACCCTACAAACTCATATATGGAAAGAACTACCACTTACCATTTAAAATTGAACACCGTGCATACTGGGCCTTGAAGAATTGTAATCCATATCTGATCGCTACTGGTGAAAAATAAAGTTTTCAATTACATGAATTAGATAAACTTAGACATCAAGCCTATGAAAACTCTCGATTATACAAAGCAAGAACCAAAGTCTGACATAATAGAAATCTACAAATGAGAAAAGAATTCAAACATGGAAACAAGGTTCTGCTCTTTCACTCAAAGTATAAATTCAAACAGTCGAAACTTAGATCTCATTGGCTAGGACCATACGTAGTAAAACATCAATATCCATCCGGATATGTTGAAATCTATGGAAAAGATGGAAAAACATTTATTGTTAATGGCCATCGACTCAAACTATATCATGAAGAAGAAGATTATAATGACCAAAGGGAAGCAGTTACTCCCTTCTTTCCCAAAGAATGACTCACCAAGTTCGAGTCTAGCTAACGACTCTCTAAAAAATTAAGCGCTTCTCGGGAGGCAACCCATACTTCACTTAAGTGTGGAGGAGTCCCTCCTCCATTCTTCCTATCATATCCTTTATTTATTTTCTAAAAAAAACAACAAAAATATTTTCTTTTTGTGTGCTTTTTTGTATTTATTTTTATGCAGGTTATATAACTTAAAGATTTAGAAAATTATGAAGTTTGCTCAAGAATAGTTCTCTCGCATCTAAACATTTCTCTGTGCCCCGGGAAGTACCATTTTCCCTTAATTTTTCCTATTTTATCTCTATTATCAATTATCACATTGAGAGCAATGTTCAACTTAAGTGTGGTGTAACACCCCCAAATCTGGGTAGCAGCGGAATGTTGAATATCCGAGGGCGTTACTTCATAGATCAATAGCACAAGATATGAGAACGACCACTAAACGTGTCGTTTAAAAAGATACATTAGATTTAACAAAATACTTGTTCATTACATAAGCTCGTGGCTTCAAATTGTTTGACAACATAAGTAAAGATTTCAGTTTATAACAAATGTCCCAAAATGTAATACGCCCCAAATCTTTAATATTGACTCTCCACAGAGTGACCCCCAATGTATCTTGGCACCTCATGCCCTATTGACCTGAGAAAAACATGCTTAAAACGTTAACATAAAGTTAGTGAATTCATAGGTTTATGTAAATCAATTGCAGGACTGCAAGATTTCCAAGTGTATGATTAAGCAACAGATGCAAACATCATAAAAAGTAATTACGGTTTCCTAAGCTCATGACACCAAAGCTCGACGTATATGGATGCAATAAATTTGCCAATGAATGCCCCAGAATGATGTTCTAACCCGCAACATCCCAAATCCAACATGGTATACGTTTGTTGTCTGGCAGACCGGCACAGTGAGCGCTACTCACCCAAACGGGGACGTCAATCCCAAATAGATCTATTTATAACATTCGCGCTCGCAATCTAGCAATTGACAATTCATGATAAAAGGGCTCAGTGGGTTATCGCTACTTAGGCAAACACGTAATCATGGTATAAAATGTACACTTGCGTCCAATTTGTAAAATAAAGCATGTTCTCACCCCAATGGAGTAAATTATTTAAATAATTGTAAAATATGAGGCTATGAACTCACCTTAGTAAATAGTCCTCTGAAAATGATAAATATATCCAAGTATAGCAAATGAATCACACCGTCAAATACCTAAGTAAATACGGCCAATCTTAGTCTACAAGTTTAGACTTAATGTACAAACTATAATAAATTGTTAGTTTATATATACTATTATCACTTGTGTGGTGGTGCATATGTTTATTGTATTTGTATTCACATGATGGCTCTTGGGAAGGTATACGATTTCACACGTTTTAGTATACGTATAAACGTTATTAACAAATATTCCTATTTATTAAGTCGTCGGTTAACTTGTATAATATCCGAATGTAATTCGTCTGGTACGCTAAGTGTTTATAAAATCACTTTTGTTTATAAAATACCCTTAGGTTTTCCATAATTTCAAACCAGCCCCTAGGTTTATGAAATATATACTATTTTACATTTTTAAACCCTTAATTTTCCACTTGTACACTTTTGGCCCTTCAATTTTACAAAATTACACTTTAGGTCCTTATATGTTTCAATAGTCCATAAAGTTTCAGAAATGATAAAAACAGTCCTTCAACTTACAAAAACAGTGAGTTGACATATTTGAACCATCAAGTTTCAAAGTTGACACTTTTAGTCCCTTAACTTGTAAAAATCATATTTTAAGCCCAATTAAGTTATAACAAGTGGCAATCGGTTTAATTACTTCCAAATAAGTCACAGAAGCTGAAAAACTTCTTATAAATAAGCCCGGATAAGCTTATTTATGCTTATTGGGCTCAATGAGCCTTATTGGGCCCGTTAAGGTCCAATAAGCTATTTAAAAGTCCCAATAAAATTTCAAAAGTACATAAGCCCTCCTTAAGCTTATTAAAAACTGATAAGCTAAAAAATAAGCTCGGGTGAGCTTATTTGAGCTTATTGGGCTCGTTAGCCCAATAACTCAACCTGAAAGTTTGTAAAAAGGGTTTCATAGATTATACAACTTATTTTCTAGACTTATTAAGCTTGTTTGGGTCTAATTAAGCTGACTTTACTTCGTGGCTTATTCAATAAGCAAATAAGACCCGGTAATGGGCTTTTGGGCCCATTACGAGTCCATTTAGTGTTTTAAAGGTTTAGGCTTGGTCCATTAAGGTCCATTAGCTTGTTTAGGATTATTATAGACCTTATAAGCTGCTTAAGCTCACAAATAAGCTGCCTAAGCTTATTTATGGCTTGTGGGCTTTGTTAGGTTACGGTAATGGGCTAATAAGCCCATTATGAGTTCGGTTTGGTTATCAAGGATAACTTAGAGCCCATGGGAATTCATTAAGCATGTAGGTCTCTTAATAATCTCGTAGAGCTTATCAATAAGCTATGGGCCCACAAGATTTGCTTATTGGGCCTGTTTTGGTTTCGTACGTGGCTATTGGGCTAGAAAGGCCCATTAGAAGTTTAATCCATGCATGCTTGTTATATCACGAGTTTAAGAAGCCATCTATCTAACAATAAGCTCAAATGAGCTCATTAATAAGCTATGGGTCTCCACTGTTGGGCCTATTAGGCCGGTTAGGCCTAAATGTGGGCACGTTTGGATTATACGAGACTACAAGTGGCCCGTTACTCTTCTAGCAACATATATTGTTTGGTACAAGCATCTAGCAACGTATTTCATTTGTTAGCTTATACATGGGTCGTGTCTATCACATGCATACGTTAAAATATTTTGAATACTCCTTCCCAAGCCAAAGTGTCACGTTTACCTTAAAGGTTTACGTATGGTTTTTGTACAAACTCGTATACAAGGGTCTTTGATCGCGTTAGGGTCCAAGTCTTCTTATAAACGAAACATCTAAGCCCTAGTTTGTCGTTAATCATTTTGTACATGCGTTTTAATAGGTTCTTGCACCACACAAGTATAACATACGCGTTTATATGTATGTGAACCATGCATGGGGCGTACCATGCATGTCCACGCACACTTTACATGTTAAGCACAAGCAAATGTGACCCTCACAACTAGATATGAATAGAAATGGATGGTATAGGTTCGAACGTGACTTACAAAAGGTCCTAGAGTTCTTGAAAACGTATCGTGTAGTTAACCCAAGTGTTTTACACAATCGTGTAACCCAACCAAAGCTTCAAAGCCTTGTAAACACCCAACCTTAGCTCGTGTATTCCCTTGTGAACTCGTATAACAATCCTTGTGGTGTTTGTGGTTTCGAATGGAATCAAAGGAGGTGTTTGTTTGCGGTTTGTGATCCGAACAAGAAAAGAGAAGTGTGTTTAGTTGTTTGAGAGAGTTTAAGGTGTGTGTGAGTTTTCAAGAGTGTAAAATGGTATATGTGAGTGTGTATTTATAGGCAAAGTAGCTAGTTACATGTTTCTAGTCCTAATCTAACCAAAACCGACCCCTAACTAGGTGGTTTTGTAATTTCTAGTTAACCACACATTGTTTTGTTAAAACAACTAAGTACCATTCTTAATTACATGATCTAGGTACAAGATTTACCAATATCTAGCAAAATCTTAAGGTTAGTGTACATGTGTGTGTATTGCCGCGGCATCCAAGAGAAAAGAGGAGTCAAATGGTTATTATCAATTGTGTAATGAGTTTACTAGGATCACTTAGTACACGTTTTAATTAACCATGGATTATACAAGTACTTAGGGATCATTAGAAAGATTTCTAGGTGATTTGTGTGTACATAATGTAGCCGTGGGTTTCCAAAGAGAAAGAGGGATTCAAAGTTTTAACCAATGTATATTAGCTAACTAGAGACATGTTGTACAAACCTTAATTAAAACTTAGATGTACATGTACTTAGTGTAAGTCTTAAGGATTTTCTAGTTATCTTTGTCCCCATATTTGGCCCTAGTGGGGGTATTAACATAGGATTTGATTAAATTTTGTATTTAAGGTTCAAAAGTGGTTATTGGTTTGAGTCTAGGTAAGTCTAGGCATTTCCGGGGTGTGTCTAAATGTATTTTATTGCGAAACGTAAGCCTCTTACGTGACCAAAAAAAATAAAATATGCGAAGTTAATAATTATCTTTTTAATAATTATATAACACTTGTTTGACGTAAACCTTAATTTATTTGGTGACCATTTACGTTAAATAATTATTTCTAGTCTACGCGATTTAGCTTAAAAGTTAATTTAAAAGTAAACGCGTATTGGACCAAAATAAATAGTAACGAATAATAGAAGTCGTAAAATGACCTAAAATTGAGAAATGTTACATGTGGAGGGGAGCCAAATAGGAAAAATTAATCATATCCCTCCATGTTTGCCCTGACAAAAATTTTTACCAACCGATATTTTAAAAAACAAAAATATATATATGCTTTCAAAATTAAAAAAATGCTCTTAGTAAGGCAAATCCAACCGGATTGACACTATAGCTAGCACAACCCAGTCCACTAAATTGTGAGAATTATTAAGCCTTTAGAATATTCGGGTACCCACCTTTGGTACCTAAGATAATTGATGCCTTTATCTTATTTGAGTTAAAGAATGAGCAATCATATGTATCTATTCCATCGTTATGGATGTATATATGTAGTTTTGTCACCTTTTCTGGAACAATGGTATTGGTTGATAATTATTATGAGTGAGCCGATAATTTAGAAACTCTAGAACTTGTGCTTGATCATCATTTACTAAACCGAAGCCTGATTAATCATATGTTATGAATTCCGCAAGTTTCTGTTCTTGTAAGCACTCCCTTTAGTGCTTTGTTACTGAAATACCTAAGTAAGAAGTTAAAGTTGAAAGATGAAATTATATGCCAAGCCTTAGTTATTATTATATGTGATCTCTATTGTTGTAAGAAATATATATATATATATATATATATATATATATATATATATATATATATATATATATATATATATATATATATATATATAGTAGTTCAAAGAAATAAAGGCTTAAGTTTTGGCACATGAAGATTAATATATGCTCCCGCTTCAGTATTAAGTTCCGTCCTTCGATCAGGTTTATGTGTCAAGTACAAGCCTATGGTAGTTGTCTAAATTATATCTGTGCAAATTGAGTGTCTTAACAAAAAAATATATATATAAAACCCTATGTGAGTGAACTGAGTGAATTCTAAATCAAATACATTCCCTATGTGAGGTGCTTACTTATATGTTAATGCCTGAAAAGTTATCTAATCCTATAAACACTTATAAAATCTAAATTTTCTCCACATCATGATAAACGATTTTATTTTCTCGCTTTGATTGCTTGAGGGCAAGCAACAGCTAAGTGTGGAGGGATTTAATAACGCCCAAATTATACATGTTTTCGGTGGCGTTATTTGTATATATTTAATCATTTCTCGTGAACTTTCGATACTTAATTGCATGAAATATGTGCAGGTTCACTTAAAGATATCCCGAGCTCAAACACAACAAAGATCGAGTATTTATACACTAAGGAAAACAATATACAAGAAAAGATAACGATCAAGCTCTAAAGTGCAAATGTGCGCCGCACTTATCCCTTATGCGCCGCACTTCCTCTCAAGTCAATGGAATTAAAGACTTAGTCAATTGAACGCATTAACTTCACAAGTACGCCGCACAATTTCCTTTGTGCGCCGCACTTTCTATCTGACAATGAAGAATAAATGAAGACTTAAATGCTACTGCATTAATACCCCAAGTATGCCGCACAAATTCCTTTGTGCGCCGCACTTTCACCCCTCACTCAGCCTATAAATAGAGGCCGAATTTTCATTCACAAATCATTCCATAATCTCTTTATCCATCCATTCCTTAACTCACACACACTAATCTCCCTCATAAACCCTTTTCCAACCGTTCTTCAAGCATAAACACCATATCATTTGAAGAATCAAAATCAAACAACCAAGAACGAGGAATAATATCATACTAGTTTAGTGAATTATGAAGATTGTTATTCAATCAAGTTATGTTATGAACTCCTTAGCCATAAGAGGCTAAATCTCTCATGACTACTCGGTGATGTTATAATAATGAATAAGTGTTTGGTATGATTGTGATCTCTTTAATCTCAAGCTTATGTTGCAATCCTATTATATCATGTCTTATCAGTTTTGCTTATCAATCTTAGATTATATAATCATATCGGTATAGGTCAAAAGACCCGTTATGGTCTATGTGGTTTTAAATATTTGTCTATGATCTTTAACGTCTGTGTCGAGAAATCTACTTTCGTAAACTGATAAACAACATAAGCTTTGATATATTAGAAACTAAACTATTTAGGTGACACAATTGGTCTAGTTAACTAAATATAAGTCTTGAGTTAATCAAGTTAATTTGTTAAAATATTTTCTGACGAGAAATCCTTTTTATAAGTTAAGGTTCCATCTTCGAGGTCTTAATCATTTCCAACACTTATAAATTATTTTCATCTATCCGATTAGTCATTTTTATTATCACTGGTAAAAAATTACTTACAAAATTGTTAAATTCTATTTTTCTGATTATTTGAATACTACACAAATCATATTTTTCGCACCAAAATCAGAAAAACCTGTCTTAGAAAACATTTCCCCGCTGAAGGAAAAAAATAGGAGCGTCCTATAGGGGCGGCCCCCTGATAGGTACCCGCGGCCCCCTGATTGATAAGGGTCCGCCTTTGTTAGCTAAGGGGGCCGCCGAACATTTTTGGCTTCCAGCTTTGCCTATAAATAGTGGACCGTTCCTCTAGATTTGTCCACCTTTTGTACACTTATTCTTCTGTTTTAAATCAGCAATCATATTTCTAATCCTTTGATCACTTAATTTGTATAAGCATTTATTTCCAAGTGATCCAAGCTTACCTCTCCAAGTGCAAGAGAAGAATACTCGTAATCGCTAAGATACGAAGTATTGTAGTATAATGTGTGCTTACGTAATGTTGTTACGATCTTGTTGTATTTAGTACATCATACAAATCTCTTATATTCGTGTGTATTAGTTAGATCGGGTAGATTATGTAAGTATTTAGGTGAGAAAATACTTGTGTGAGTGGTCAGTATTTTAGGCCTTAAAATACAAGTGTAAGTGGTAGATAGGTTATTAGAACTCGACATTTGGCTTAGTGTCGAAAATTGATGTAAGCTACTTGTGTACGGTTTTATCCGCTAAAGGGAGATTGTTGACATAGTGAAGAGAACTCTTGAGTAGGATACTCGAGGAATGGAGTAAGGCGAAGAGGAGCTTCGTTACCGAACCATTATAAATCCTCATGTTGTGGTTTGATCTTTCTAACTCTATCCTTTTGTCTCGTAATTAATATTTCGTAGATAATATTTTTGTTTGCTTATATATATTGTTCATATTCTGTGCATATATTGATATCACTTAAACTTGAATCTACGCTTTTATATATAAACATTAATTAAATTTAAAAAACAGTAAACTATTCAACCCCATCTTCTAGTTTTCATAATTGGTATCAGAGTCAGGTTACCTAACATTTTAAAATAAACTGTATTTTAAAACTTGAATCGATCTATGGAATCAAAAAAATATTTAGAAGGGCAATCCATGCAAATACTACCACTCTTTGAAAGCGATGGATTTATTTATTGGAAATATAGATTCGAGACTTACGTGAAATCCAAAGATCTAGATTTTTGGCATTCTATTATCTATGGTGATTTCTCACCTGCTCAAAATAATCCCAAAACTAAAAAGGATGAAATTGTACCATTTGATAAACAAAGCGACGATCTTAAAAATAGACTTGCTAAAAATAATAAAGCCAAAATGATAATTGATAATGTTTTGCGCCACGAAAAGAATACGAAAGAATTTTTATGTGAAAAACCACAAAAGAAATTTGGGAAACCTTGTTAATTACTCACCCAGGTAATAGTCAAGTCAAAGATAATAAAATAGATATCCTTATCCAACAATATGAACAATTTACGATTCCGGAAGAGGAATCGATAGATAATACTTTTGCTAGGTTTAACACTATTATTACTAGTTTAAAACTACTCGATGAAGGTTTTTCTAGCAAGAACTATGAAGAGTCGAAGGACTTGAAATCACTATTACTTGATAAACTTATCGGTAACTTGAAAGTTTATGAAGTGATAATTAAGAAAGATTCTGAAATAGTCAAAGGCAAAAGAGAAAAAAGTAGATCTCTTACCTTAAAGGCTAAAAAGGAATCTAGTGATGAAGAAAGTTCGACTTCCAAAAGTAAAGGCTGTGGAAACTAGAAAGGGGGGTTGAATAGTTTACTGGTTTGTTTTGTTTTAAAAACTTTGCTTACAAAATATGTAGATTCGAGTTGTATGTTTAATCAATTTACAATATGAACAAACAATATAACAATTTAAACTAAAGCTAAATAACAATGATAATGATATGAAGAGATAAGGAAAGGAACAATTAAACCAAGACACCAATATTTATAGTGGTTCGGCTACGAAGCTCTTCTTTGCCCTACTCCACTCCCCGAGTATCCTACTTGAGATTTCACTATGTCAACAAGCTCCCTTCAGGCAGAGAAAACCGTTTACACGTCGCTTACGTTATTTTCTGACACTAAGCTAGATGTCGATTCCTAATCTTAGCTAGAACCAATCTACCACTTCACAATCAATACACAATCACTAGATCTACACTATCGGATTTACAAAATATCTGAATCACACAAATACACAAGATAATTACAATAGTGATTTGATGCTTAGAAGAAAGAAGGAGAAATCACTAGTTTAACACTTCATTTTTGGACGAATACGAGTGTTCTTCTCTTGCACTTGAATGAGAGGGAAGAGATGAGAAGAAGAGATTATATCACTTGAAACAAGATCAAGAGATGTTAGTGATCAAGATATTTAGTGAGAGAAAGAAGGTTTTTATAGAGAGAAAGAAGTGTGAGAAAATTCATGCAAAGAGGTCTGATTTGTAGCAAGGGATAGACCAGTATTTATAGGCACGAAAAGCCAACGGTAACTGGTGGCGGTCCCGGCGGTCCTATATGTATAAGGGGGCTGCCAGACCTATAAGGGGGCCGCCAGTAGACTCCGCTCCCTTTTTGTCTTTTTGTGGGGAATGTTGTATCTGGTATAGAAGCTTTTGTTTTGGGGGGAAAATTTGAATTTCAAATTTTAAGTTTTTAATAAAACTTTTCTTTTAATTAGAAAATATTTTGTATAATTAACTTTGTGAAAATCTTTTATAAAAATGTAATGGATAAGAGAAAAATATTTTCTTGATCACTTATCATGCTTAATGATTTGTTTGTTCATACCTTAAGTGATTACCATTATTGGAAATGGAATTTTACGATTAATAATTCCTAAACGTTTCATTTTATCGTAAACGTTTTTACATTTTGTTATTATCAAAACGTTGAGAGGTCGAAAAATATAAATAAAGTTTTTAGACATTATTTGTATTAACAATCTCCTCCTTTTTGATGATGACAAAATATAAACTCTTTTTGTATAAAATTAATAGTTACACATTATTAATGAGTTTTGTTCCATTTCTCCCCCTTTTTGTTGAATTCAAAAAGGATGATCGTCGAGTTGTTGTAGGAAGAAAGAAATCGACAATATCAAGACTCCCCCTTGATGTATGCTCCCCCTTGTTCGGGGCACCAAGGGATCGATCTTACGAAATTGTTTTACTACAAAACAAAGTTAGAAATACAAATGCAAGACAAATATCTTTTAAAGCAACACATTATACATAAGTCACCTAAAAGAGAGTTTCATTAAACCATCAAGAAACTCATACAATTGCAAAAGCTACTAATACATTCATATAACATAAAGTAAAGATAGAGCTAATACAAGATAATTAATCCATAACATACTACATGCTTCATGAGATAAAGAGAGATAATACTACATAAGTCTTAAATGATTCATGATTGATAGATAATGACTTCTTGAGAAAAAGGTTTAGGGTGACACGTTTATGAAAACATTTGAAGACATTTTAAGGTGGAGGTGGAAAGTGTGAGGTGATTGCGTTAGTAAGAAGATACTCAAGATGAGCAAACATGATGTTTATCTCATCTCTTAAGGTTAAGAAAAGAGTTCGGTTATAAAAGCAACATATGCAATTTGACCCATGTTAGTCATGGTAATTGTAGTAAAGAGGGTGACCCATGATAGGTGGTTAAGGTTGTGGTGGAGATGGTGGTGGTGGAGTGTCATGAATGTGATCAAGAGGAGTGATTGGTGACAAAGAGAGTGTGATATCCAATGAAGGATGACTTTGAAGTGGTTGAGGATTTAGAGGTCTAGGAGGAACATCCAAAATGTTTTCAAGCAAAGGATTCCAAGGATGAGGAGAAGTTGGTTCATTTGAAGATGGTAGTGAAATTTGAAGTTTTAATTAAAAACAAGAAGATGTGTTCTCTTGGCTTGATGAGGTTTGATTAGTGGATGTGGTTTTTGATAGTGCATTTGGAGGAGTTGGAGATGAAGAAGTTGTTGTAGGAGAAGGTGTGGTGGTGACATCTTCATCACTAGCGATGTTGACAAATAGTTGTTTAGAAGGGATTATGGTTAGTTTGATTTTCTTGGAAGGGTTAGAGGAAGAAGCTTTGGTGGAGTTCATGATAGAATTGTGTGAAGAAGTTGAAGATGGTAGGAAGAATGAGAAAGATGGATTATTTAATTTGAAAGCAAATGATCAAAGTAGAAAAACATGAGAATTAAGGAAACAAATTCCAAAAGATGTTTAGCAAAATGCAGGAAGTGTAGTTGGGTCTAAAGACAGAATAGTCAACTGCACAGAAAATCAGGTAGTCACAGTAAAATTTCCGTAACTTCTGATGGCGGTCCCATAATTATGTGGTGGTCCTAGATATATTAGGGAGTCGCCCCTTATTTATGGGGGCCGTTCTCTTGAGTCAGGAAATTTTTCCAGTTCTTCCTGATTTTCTGTAAATCCTGTATAGAAAAAGTTTCCTATATTCCCTTTTTCCAATCAACTCTATTTCATCATGAATAATCTAATACTCAACAATTAAATTCATAACACTCATCATTCCAAATTCAACCAAAGAAACACATATATGCATATTGACTAAATAGATAAGCATGCATATCATCATAGAGGTAATTTTAGTGTGTCAAGTACTATGAAACCAGGTGTTTAGGATGATAAAATTAAAAGAACATCCAAGGCAAATCACGTTGCCCGTACTACATACTAAGTTATCACTAAATAATATTAGTTTAAGTGCTTAATCTTTATAGAGTAATAAGTAATATAACAAATAATGTCATAAAGCACATCTCCATATTGCTCACTTTTTGATATTTCTCCACAACCGGAAATGCATTATACTTGGACTGATTTGTTCCAAGATCTCATGTCATGACGAAGCTCTTCTTTGAGGATTTTATTTGGAAAAATGGTTTGTCCGGTTGTTGTGATTGATTGAATAATTTCATTTGGTGTTGGAATGTGTGTTTGATACGGTGTGTTTGACTCTTGATTAGTTTTCAAAGAATCGAGAGATGATTCTTCAGAGTAAGAACATTCTCCTTCACATGGAATGGAGAGAATCGAGGCAAATGACTCGAGCGAAAATTTAAATATTATTTATAATTGCTGCCCAGATTGTTTTATAAAAGGACATTTTGATCATCATCTTTGGTGATTCCTATTGAGAAGTAGAATTTCGAGTAGAAATCTTGGACATATTCTATCTTGAAAGTTCTATATAATTCAACAGTTTGATAATTTTGAAAAAAAGTTTTGAATATTATCATATTTTGTGGATTCGAGATACAGGAGACTTCGATGGAATTGACTTACATTTAGGTTTTGAATCGATCGGGTTTAGATATCATGCATATTGTTTTCATTTGAGATTGTTGGAACATATGATTTAGTGTACCGTAATTCATCTTCTAAAGTCATTTCACCTAGAATCAAAAAAGATAATTTTAGTAAGGTTCCTTCATTTAAAGAGAGGTCTAGTGTATGCCTAAATGTGACAAATATGAAGTAACGATTAACTGACTAGAGATAATATCCTAAGAGTTAACCCAACGCTCCTTAATTTGATTTTGCTCAGTTCAAACAGTCGAAAAATACCATATGATTTATGTATCTCGAATTTGTATCATGAGATAATTTTGATGTGTTTGAATACTATTTTTAAGTTGTATTAACGATGCATAACCACAATTTCATTATGTTTCTAACGTGAGTAATTTTGAAAATAAAATTAGGGTTTTGGTTCGAAATCAATTTTTTAACAAATTCACTAATGTATCCAAATGCTATGTCTACGGGGAGCTATTGTTATGTTAGTGTATTAGTCGTTTTAAATTTGTACAAAATTGAAGAAAAAAAAAAATCCGCCAATTTTATTTTTAGTGTTCATCGTGAACCCTAGACTCAAATTGAAAGAAAATTTATGAATGATTATCATTTTGATCTTTAAGATGTTGTGAGTGATTATATGTGTTGATTTGATCTTCAATTATAGTTTTAGTGGTTAATTTTGAGTTTTTGGGTGTCTTTGTTTGTTTTCGTCACTTGCAGCAGGTAAAGGGTGTATTTGGTTTTGTGAATTAAAAATTTTGATTAAGTGTAAAATATAGGAGTCTTCTATTAGCGGTCCTATAACGTCTGGTGGTCCCAAACATATTGGGGGCCGCATAGGGTATGGGGGCCGCCCTCAGTGAAGGTTGTGGAACTAGTTTTTGACTATAAAATTATTACGAAAGAGGATTTCTAGTGACATTTTATTTGCATTCGCGAATTAAAAATGACTTAAAGACTTCGGATGAAGTATTTCAAGTTGTCAATGACCATAGAATGGAAAATGGACTCGACTTAAGACAGAGAAGAAGGAAGAAGCGGACTATATGATTTATGGAATGTGTTTCCATCATTCTAAACCAAGACGTAGATCGTTAAACGATTACGTTTAAGGGGTAGTTTCGTAAGACTGTTGGCGATGTTGTAGACATTTATGGGCACTTTTTCGATTGAGAGATATGTCCTTGCTCGGACATTATCACAAAGGAAGTGGTGACGGAATTTCGATAGTTTGGTTAGTGAATTTGCACCGGGTTTTTTTGTAAGTGGACAATTGCACCTTTATTGTCGCACCTGATCGGGACGTCCTCGAGTTAAATGTCGTAGTCGATGAGAGCTTGTTTCATCCATAGTGCTTGTTGACATGCCTTCGGCGTCTTTACATATTTAGCTTCGGTTAGTGGATTTATAGCAAGAGCGGTTTTGTTTCTTCGAGAACAAGATGTCAAACAACATCCCAGAACGTACACATAACGCTAGTGCTTTTCAATCCACATTAATCTCCCGCAATGTCAGAGTCAGCATTTCTAAGTTTCTATGCCGGTCCCCTTAGGATACCATAATCCTACGTGCATAGTGCCTTTAATGTATTGAAAGATATGTTTAACCGCTTCAAGGTGAGAGGTTTGGAGTGAGCCTCTTGGACGGGGCACAAAAGCGGCAGACACTAAACATGATATCGGGCCTACTTGCCGTTAGGTTTAATAAACTACCTATCATGCCTTGATACTTGTATATCTACCGGACTCACACCTTCGTCTTTCGTGAGTTTGTATTGGAGGACATGGGAGTTTCATTGGTTTAGATTCTTCTAAGCCAAATTTCTAAGCATTTCTTTAATTTATTTAGATTGATAAAGAAAATACCTATCTTCCATTTGTTTTATTTCACTGTCCATGGAAGAAGTTAAGTTCCAACCATCTTGCTCATCTCTGAACTCGTCATGAAGTTTTGGCAAATTCATCGCACCATATCTTGACAAGTCAAACCTATATGATGTCGTCGTCATATATTTGACGATTGATGAGGTTTTTTGAACTCTTCTTTAGTAAAAAGGAGTTGTTATTCTACCATTTCCCATTTTATATTCATGTTTATAAGGAAAGCTTTTAATCTATCATACCAAGCTTTGGGGTTTGTTTGCCTTGTTTAAGACCATATAAAGGGCTTTCTTTAGTTTATAAACATGATCGGTTTTGTCAAATCAATGATTCCTGGAGGTTGTGACAACGTATACTTCCTTATCTTATTGATAAAAACGTTCAGAATGCACTTTTTACAATCATTATGGAATAATTTAATGTCTCTAAAGCACAAAGCATAGGTTAATAAGTATCCTAATTGACTTAAGTCTGGCAATAATGGCAAATTTTCATCATAATCGATGCCCTCCTTTGATTAGATTATTGAGCAACTAACCTAGCCTAGTTTGAGAAACAATACGATCTCGTCTAACTCTTATTCTTAACACCCACTTAGTTCCTATAATTGTTTCATTTTCCTAGGTTGTGGAAACCGCAACTCCCAAACGTCGATTAGCATAATGAAATTGATTTAATTCTTTTTGCATAGATTGCAGACTATTAATTTCATCCGTTAGGCTTTATTAACATTCGTTGGTTTATAGTTGATATAAAACAAAAGAAACGATACTTTGTTTTGGGGGCTTGTGATCTAAGGGTTCTTTGGTTAAGGATTTCTATGACCATTTCTCTAGTTGGATGGTTCCTAGATTCTTAATATTTGATTGTTTTGTCATTCTTCTCATTTTAATCTACAATGTCGTCTTTCTAGGTTTTTCTTTTCGGTAACTTAATTGCTTCATTTTATCTAGTCCTTCATCTATCATGGGTGATTGTTTTAGAGGGGGGGAAAGTTTCACCTAGGATTGTCACGTTAAGTGATCTGCGGACTTTCCTAGTGTGTTTTTTAGGATGTTGTTGGCTTTACTTAATTTTGAGAATATCCTAAAAAGATTCCTTCGTATGAATTTGGGTCAAAATGTGTAAGGTAAGTCTTTATTGTTTAGAATGAAAGCAAACTTGCTTCCAAACACTCTAAAGTAATTAATGTAGATTTCCGACCTTTTAAGGGTTCGTTGGGGTGTTTTTCCTAAAGATGACTTAATTAAGATGCGTGGGTGAGATTGTATGTTGATTCTCCAAGTGTCTACTGGTTACACCAAAACTTTTGTGTTTAAGGTAACGATTGCTCATTCATAAACATAGTCCTACTCATTTCTTGAGTGTCCTTTGTTCTTTCAACCAAGCCATATGATTGGGAGTGGTGGAGCTAGTGAGAAGTTATGTGTAATTACATTATGCATTTCAAAAACTCTCCAAATTGCACCTCATTATCAAATTGCCTACCGTGGTTGGTTATTATTGACACTATTGTACATCCTAATTGGTTTTGAATCTTCTTACTAAATATTTTGAATTGATCAAAAGCTTCGGTTTTGTCCTTAAAAAATCTAGTCCAAGTATACCTAAAGTATCCATCTACTATGACTAAGGTGTAGCGGTTTTCCTCCGTAAACTCTGTACGGCCGATGGACCGAAGGTGATCCATATGAAGATTCCTAAGATCTAGTCGTTGAGACTATATTCTTAGCCTTATGACTAGCATGAGCTTGCTTTCCAATTTTGCAAGCATCACATAAGTGTTGATCAAACTTAAGCTTAGGTAAGTTTCTAACTAATTCCTTAGGGTGTTAAGATTGATTGAGACACATATTTGGTGCCTAATCTCCTTTGCCAATCGTGGAGTTTTCATATCGTGCTAGGACAAAATTTTTGACTTTAGGTTCATTTCTATTTTCATCACATATAAGCCTTTTTTCCTAATACTTCTACCTATAACATACCATCATAGGTAATTTTCACTATCATGTTACAGAGAAAGTTACTTAAACATTTATTTACACTATTTGTCCTTATATCTTAACAAGTTAAATCTTAAGTTATCTACATGCTCTACATTATCTATTTTGAGAGAGTCATTTGAAATCGTACTCCACCAAATAAGACATTACCCTCCGGTGTTTGTATGCTTGTACTTGGAAGAGCTTTCAGTTACCCTTTATGTGTTTGGAGATCGCTATCCTTTATCCACTCAACGTAGTTCCAAGTCGCTTATAAGGCATAATCTATTATTAAGGCAACACCTCAAACATTTGGTCCCCAATATCTCATGGGTCTAAAGTTGTTAGTGCTAAACATCCCTTGCATTTGATGCAATTGGTTGGGATGTGGAAATGGAAGACACATTTCCCATGGCATGTAACTTTGTCGTGGGAAGTTGTTCCAAGTTTCAAAGAAAACTACGAGGTGATATTGTTCTCGACAATGTGTCTTTTTGGTTGTGTTTTAGGACGATGATAATTATTTTATGACTCTTCTTGGTGGATGGTTTTTTAAGTTTTTTGATCTAAAAATTTGGGTTTTGAGAATCACTCCGGGTTTTGACCATGGCTTTACAGAACTTGCTTAAACTTCATATCACTGAGCAACGGGATATCTTACAATTGGTTACTATTATTTGTTTTGGTTATGACCCAAAATAGATTTTTGAAAAGAAACATTTTCTAGATCATGTGTCGATTCATGGTGGTGGGTCCCATATTTACTTTTGTGGGGCCGCTTTTAAAACATTAAAAGGGGCCACCCATATATATGGGACTCCATCAAGAAGAAGCTTTTTACGAAGCTTGCTTTTTGTAAATTTTATTTCCTTAGTTCGGACTAGAGATGCTTTAATTGGAATTAAACCCTCTAAACCTACTTTTCACTAGGGCTTATTATTATTTAATATTTCATTTAAGCAATGTGTGCTCTTTTCAAACTTGGTTAGTTTAAGAGCTTCCTCTTTATGCTTTTCATTTTCAATTTTAATCATATGACATTTAACACATTCAAGATCAACTTCCTTGTTTTTTCTCGAGGAGTAGGGACACTTTTTCTTTTTTAGAATACTTGTCCCTTTTCTAAGCTATCTCTAGTGGCTTTTAGTCTTTTATTTTTAGTGATTATCTTTAAACTCATTTTGCACAGTTTATCATATTCATTTTCTAATATTAAATCATCTATTGATGAGTTTTCACTTGATGCTTGAGCTACTAGACACGTTTCGTTATTGACTTTTCTTCATTTCTCCACGCTATCACTCCAAGGAACCTCTGACAAAATGTTTTGGTTCTTATCTTTTGGTGGTTTTGGACATTCTCCCAATAATAAGATGATTCGGGGTCGCCGCATCTAAAGCATTTTCTATCTCTTTTCGTTTTTTTTGTCCTCTCGGTTCTTTTTTTAATAACGTCTTTTTGTCATTCTGAAGGTTGTCTCCGAAATCTACCTCTTCTCTTAAAGAATGTCTTTAAAGTTCTCGTACCGCCATGGCGTTATTCTTGTTTCTTCACTTCTAGAAGATCGCACACTCTTCATCACTAGATTCTTTTCTTAGCCTTTAAAGCAAGAGATTTTCTTTCAACTTTTGCTTTGACTATTTTGGAAACTTTCTTGATGATCATTTCGTGAACTTTGAGGTTCTCGATAAGTTCATCAAGAGATAGTGATGTTAAGTCTTTCGACTCTTTAATTGTCGTGACCTTTGCTCTCCATTTAGGATGTAGAGCCCTGAGAAATTTCCTAACATAGTTCTTGCTAGAATCGAATAACCTTCAGCAGAGCTTTTAGACTAGTAATAATTGTATTAAATCTAGCCAAAATGCATATTATAGATCGTCTTCAAGAAATGGAATTGTTCCTATTGTTGAACCAACAGGTCGATCTTGTTATCTTTGACTTGACTATTACCTTGGTGGGGATTAATAATTGTTTTCCCCAAATTTCTTTTTCCGTATTAAACATGAAAATTATTTTCATATTCTTTCTTGGCAAAGCATTATATAATAACCATTTTCGCTTCATTCTTTTATGCAGTCACTTTTTAAGATCATCGTTTGTTTTTTACAAGGGATACTCATCTAATTTGGTTTCGGATTTTGTTTTGTATGGGTTGAAAATCACGTTGTAATAACATGTAAACGATCTAGATCTTTTGATTTAAACTTATGTCTCGAATCTATTTTTCCAATAAATAAAATTATCACTTTAAAAAATTGGTGGTCTTTGCATGGATTGCCCTTCTAGATATTTGTCAGAATTCATAGATCGAACCCACAGCTTTAAACTACAATATATTTAAAAATCTTGCGTGACCTAGGGAGCGTTGAGGTAAATTTACGTAGGCTACTTGGGCTTGGTAAAGTTACTTCAGCGGTAATGAATATCAAGATCAGCTTGGTTCCTCCGGAGCTTAGTCCCTCGTCTCCTAGCTGAAAATAAGAAAGAACACCGTTAGTTCACCTCGAGGTGTGAATTCAGGACCAACTCCGACGTAAGAGTAAGTATGGTGATATGAGATAAATGAAGAGAATATTTAAAGTATGGTTCGGAGTAGGTGTTGTGTGTATCATCTTGGAGAAATGAGTCATCCTTTTATACTATTTGGGATTCACTACAAGACATAACCGTGGGGCTCTCTCTTGGTATGATCCGTCGGCTACGTGTCGCCCCTAGGACTGTGGTCCTTCACAAGGATTGTACCTTTGTCAGAGTGTCCTTTGATACCGCTGCATTAGGACGGAGCTAATAACTCCGGACCTGATGTGTCCTTCGACACACCAGCTTCTCCGGAGTTTTGTTGGTGACTCCGGACCTGACATGTCCTTTGACAAGTCAGCTTCTCCGGAGCATTTATTTAGTTTTAGTCCGTGCTAGTTTAGCAGCAATATCTAAGCTACTTCCTTCGTTCGGATGTTCCGGGGAGACTATACCTCATCATGTCCCCCTAGTCTAATATGAATGTCACTAAGGCTTTCGTGCTAGACTCATTAAGTTGTGATCAAGAGTTAGAAGTCTTCTTTTGCTTATTTGAACACGTGGATTGTCCCTCTACACTAAATAAGTGTTGATGCGTCATCATCATAGCAATCCTTCCTCTAAGCTATTGGTTATGCCTACGTCATGCTTGCGTTATGACGGTTGATTTTCTCGAAGCCCCTATAAATAGCCTTTCCTTTTTTTTACATTTTTAGTTTTTTTTATTTTTTACCCGCACCGCTGCATTTCTTCCCCTTTGCTTCAAGGTCCGGTTGCTTGCCGTTGTATCCCTTTTTTGAAAGTAGGTACTTTATCTCTCCTCTTTTTCCTATTTTCCCACCATGTCTAAAAATGATATGAAAAACTGTATATGTACCCTTTCTAAGAAAGATTTAAAAGATTTGGTGAAGACTTATCGTATACCCCTAGATCTTCATTCCCGTTTGCCTGATCCTGGGTTTACCATGGATTGTCTTCCTGGTGATGCTATAGGCATTTACTTTGAGTTTCTCTGGTTTTTCGGTGTTTGTATCCCCTTTTCAACCTTCCTTTTATCTGTCCTTAAGTATTTCAAGGTACATATTTCACAACTGGCTCCTCTAGGTTTGAATAAGGTGGTATCATTTGAGGTTGTGTGTCGGGACCTAAATATTGTTCCCACGGTTACTTTGTTCCGCTTATTTCAATGTCTTTGCAAACAAGGGGATTGGTTTTCTTTTTCCAAACGTCACAATGCAGAGGATGTTTGTATGGACGATGGATCTTCTAGCCTAAAGAAGTGAAAGGACAAGTTTTTCTTGATAGATTGTAGAGTCATTCCTAACTATCTAACATGAAGACATTCTTGTTCATGTGTTTCTGATGATCTTCCTACTGATGGCTATGATCGGAATGATGTGGAGCGATTATGTGCTCATTTAATTTATCTTCGTGAGATGAGGGAGGAGGTGTTTGTTCGTTCTGGATTGAGTTCTGTATGGTTTAATAAAGAATGTGATCCGGTTTTCTGAAGGATTTATGGCAATGTTGTTCCTTATTTATTGTTCCTTTTCCTATGTGTTGATTGATGTTTTGCCTTTTATGCAGAGATGAGCATCTATGATTTTATGACTCTTCCTTCTTGGAGTGATGCTAAGGTTGTTGAAGAATCCCATCACCTCTCTTTGCCACTGCTAGAGCGTGTTCCATCGCATACTACTGCGCCGGCAGCGGAAGGTGCCATTATTCTGTTGCCTACCCCTGATGAGATTGCTGCTTCTCTGCCGGACTCACGCCTTGCTAAAAAGTCAAAGGGTCCTTCTCAGGCTAGGGTTCGTTCAACTTCGGATACTACCAAATGTTAATACAAATAATGTATAAAAACGTTATTTATATTTTTTGACCTCTTGATGTTTTGATAATAACAAAATGTGAAAGCGTTTACGATAAAATCAAACGTTTATAAATTACTAATCGTAAAATTTCATTTCTATGATTAATCACTTAAGGTATGGATAAACAAATCATTAAACAAAAGTGTTTTTTACAAAAATATAAACACAAAATAATTATTTATAAAAGAAATGTTTTATTAAATTAATTAATTTGAAATCATATTTCCCCCCCAAAATAGAAGGTTCTTATACAGATAACACCTTCCCCATAAAAAGACAAAAAAGGGAGCGTAGTCTACGGCGGCTCCCTTATAGGCCTGGCGACCCCC
>BQNB010039504.1:6629-41629 GCA_026074375.1 Tanacetum coccineum
GCACAAATAAGCTATGCTACAGTAACAGTAAGCAAAAATTTAAAAAAAAGGAACTTACAAAGTGTCCAAGCTTTTGGCTGTGTAATAAGCTTTCTAAAGCTTAAAATCCAATCCTATAGCCTCCCATGAGGCACTAAAACCATAACCATCCAATATTCACCATGCTCCATGCTTTCTCTTTTTTTATATAATTTTTTTATGATTTTTTGGTTTTTTTTACAGAAAATGAAATAAGCTTTAGAATAGGTTTTTAATGTATTAAAAACTTATAATAGAGCTTAAGACAAGAGTTTAAATGAAAAACAGTTAATTGCGTAAATGTAAATGACAAGTAATTAAAAACAGAAATTTAAATGACAATTATATTAAAAATGAAGTAATGAAAATGGTATAAATATTTTAGTTACAAGCTTTTGCCTTTAAACTTAAAAATTCGACCAAAAAAAACTATTACATATGACCTATTTATACTAAAAAGCTAGGGTTTGAGGTCTTCTCATCTGTGCTTCTTGTGTTTCTTTGGTGAGGAGAAACCATGAATCAATCTAAGCCATTCAATTGACTTTGTGCCCAAGGTAAATCATCACAACCCTTGATCCTTTTGTCTTCATATTATGTCCAATAGGCATTTGAGGGATTGCCAAGGTGGCACTTGGTGGGGGGAAGTGGGAGTGATGGGTTTTGTTGTTTAGTTGCAGGTCTGAGAGCTAGAAGACAATGAATAGCAGAGGTCGAGTGAAAGTGACAGGGAAGGTGAATAGTAAAAGGGCGGGAAAATTGATTTGGGTTTGTTTGTATCTATTTTGGTATAACAGGGTAAAGGTTTGTGGGTTTGGCAAAAATGATCCCTGAGTTTGTATTGTGTTTTTTCAACCACAGTCCTTGTGGTTTAAAAAGTAATAAGGGTTGACAGTTTTGGCCCTTGAGGTTATATGTAAATGTTGCACCCACAATCCTTAAAGGACTAACAGACTTAACTGGGTAAAGGGTTTTGGGCTAATGGCAGTTAAATGGTTTTGGGGGTTTTGGGCTTATGATTCGTTTTGGGCCCTAAATGGTTTATTAACCATTTTAGTCTTCATGTAATACCTTAATGGGCTGACCTGGCCCATTAGATGGGTACGCGTGGGCCCATTAAGTATTTCTTCAGTTTTGGCTTTGGTTTTGACTTTGACTTCTCGTGGTTGACTTTTTGGTTGACTTTTACTTTGACTTTTTGACTTTTTCACGCTCTTTTCATTCTCATGCTCGGTTTTGTTGTTTTGGCTTTATTTTTGTTTTTTTCTTGGATATCTGTTACCTGCACAATATAAGTGAAAACATACAAATACAATATCTTTTTGGTACGTTTTTTGTCATTTAAGTCCGTTTTTAATGGAAAATGGTATGTATAAGTAAAGACATACCAAAATCCCCCATACTAAGACATTGCTGTGACCTCACGCAATGCTATAAGTAAACACTTAAGAAAACTAAGAATCTCAATCCCCCTCGACTAATAACCTCAAAAAGTAGATAAGTGTTCATCAAGGGGAATGAAAGAATCAATAGCTTTGAAAAGCCCTGTTTTGACCGTTTTTTATATGTTTACACAAACTACCACTAAGATTTTTTATATTTTTCTTTTTCTCAACTAACTAACATGTTTGGACCTTCGTTATTTTTATAACTTTAGGGTCACAGAACAAGAAGCGCCTATAGAATAATCTATAGATGTCTAAAGGATAAATTCATCGTCCCTGATTTTTCACTTGTCCCAAACCAAGCTTAAAAACGAAATCACCGTTAAGTAAAGTAAAGATACTAACACTACTCATAACTATAACTTGTAAACTTTTCGCCCCCAACAATTATTATATATTTAGTGAGTGTGCTCAATTCTAAATTAAACTATCAAACGACGATTTTAGATAGTTGTATCTTTCACAAGTCGTTTTTATTAGCAAAGTGATATTTCTAAGAATTAAGACTCGAAGGTTAGATCATCTATGTACGCCCATTTTCTAGATGAATCCCAGCCGAGATCGGCTTAGGTCATCAGGTGTTTGATGCCCCACAGAGAACCGGAATGTAATCAAAATACTCCAACCTTCGAAATCGAATTTCTTAAATTTACCGCATAAACAAACTTAAGAAAGAATACAACTCAAAGCACGCAAATTTCAAAGATTAATGATCTCATTGGTGAGGTTATTCCATGTAACGACCTTTCTTCTCGGAACGTCCCAGCCTCATCAGCTAAGTGCCCAGGTTTTTGACACCCCACGGAGAATACTTAATCGAAATAATCTACCAACGACAACCAAAAATCCTTGAAATCTTAAAGCAATTTAATCTTAGTTCAAAAAGATATTTAAGTTTTAGAAAAAGAATTTTTTACTATTTATTGAAACATAACAATTATACTTATTTCGGCAGCGGAAATCCTCGACCTTTTTGAAGGCTGCAACATCAATTGTTAGCCGGCAAGATGCAACAAACTTTTATCAGTCTCAGATTATTATTCTTACTATGGGCTTTCTTTTGAAGACTGCAACATCGGTTGTGAGCCGGCAAGATGCAGTAAACCTTTATCAGCCCACAGTTTATATTATTCATGACTCTTCTTTTTTTTCATTTTTTTTAAATTGCAATTGCAACATTTATTATGCGGTTAGGAAATATTCGTTTTAGAAATCTTAAGTTTAATTTGAACTAATATTAAATTTATCGATTACGAAAGAGCTTCGTTTTATAAAACGGCGATTTCAAGTATAAAGTAAAAGAGAGCACGTATTATTAGTCATTTTAAGAGCTTCGGGGAGGAAAAGACACAAGTTACATTTATAAGCCTTTAAGAATTCCAACTAATCCTTGCTTAGCATCTTTCTTGTAAATAACACTATCATTTCTCGTTCTTCGCAAATTTAAAATCCTTAATAAAAGGATCCGTGAATGCTTAGCCTAATAAACTTTCATTTATTCAATGGTTAAGGGACAAAGCTAGGGCTCAACACGCCCGATCGGGTCAAAATTTAATCTTACTCTACCCATTAGGAAAGTCAAACATTGTGGCAAAACACTTATTTTATTTTTGAAATTTTGAAATTTTTTATTTTTTTGGTATTTTGGTGGTAAAAACGGGCTTACAGAAAGTAGAGAGTGCAGTTCCGATGAAACAGGCAGATGAATCGAAGAGATGTAGCAGCATTCTTGTGAGTGGGCGAATTATGAGAGTGAGAAATAATCGTTAAAGCTGATATGGCCTTTGGAAGCACTTGAAGCTACAGAAAAATTAGCTGAGAAGAAAGATACATGCAGCTACACAGCAAAGATCTACACAACATGTTGTCCGGAAGATTACTTCTAATGATGATGCACAGTACAGACGACAGACAATAGGAAGAAAAATTGAATGGGATTAAAGCTAGGGGGTAGTATCAGATGTAAGAGTGATCGAGTATATAGAAATAGAGGAGAGACGAGTTCAGAAAGCACGGCGTACAAACTTTAGTAGAGGAGTGCGAATGGAGACTTTGAAAGAGAAGTAACCGAACGAACCGTTTGCGACTTTGCCGTGAAAGAAGATTGGGAAGCGTGAAGTAGATGCAACATGAAGAAGTCGTGGTTCAACGTCTTAATGAGCAAAACACTCTGTCAGAGAGTTGAACTGAACTTCGTGTTTGCTCGTCAATGAGAGGGAGTGTAACCGATGAGACTATCTGTATATCGAAGAGATGATTCTGAGAGTATGATGTGATGATGGGTGAGACGATTTGAGAGTTGATTGAAAGAGGGAAGCCAATTTTTTATTGTTCGAGGAAGGGGTTGGATGGAGAGGCGAGAAGGAGAGCTGGGAGGAGCGAGAGAGAGAGAGGTTGAGAGGAGAGAGAGGGGAGAATGTAGAGGGGGACGTAATGGGGGGAGAGGGAGTGCAGGAGAGAAAGAGGGCAAGAGAGAGAAGGGATTAGAGGGAGAGAAGGGAGCGCAGAGAGGGAGAGTATGCGGAGTAGATAAGGAGACGGAGTTAGAGATGGCAGTAGGGGAATGAGATGGGGAAGAAGAGATAAGAAAAGAAAAGAAACAGAGTGGGAAGTAGGTTGATGAGGTGTTTGAAGAGAGATGTGAGATTAGGGATCGTGTGCGAGTGTGAGAAGAGACTGTGAGGTGGGAGATGGATTGAAAGAGGAAGGGAGGGTAGAATCGAGATGTAGAGGTAGTCGAGATGAGTAGAACCGGAAATAGGAGAACGAGTAAGAAACGGAAAAATGAGGAATTAAAAAAAAAGATAGAAGATACGAAAATATATCACTAGAACACAGAACTGATCTACAAATTAAGGCACGCAAGATCATAGAGTAATCACAAAATCATGGTTTAATTAATGGTAGATTAGGAATGGAAAGAAAGATAAAGAAACTTTCCAGTTATTCTAGAGGTAGAATGAAGAGAGAGAACCGTTCCCCCTGAAACTTGAGTTATGAAAGAGAAGTGTGAAAAGAGAGAAGAGAGAAGATAGGAGATGAGAGTTGAGGAGAAAAATTGGATACGTGGAACTAGAGAGAGAGTTTTCAGACACGAAGGTGACAGAGAACATTAGATAAGAAGAATATTGATCTGAGGTTTTGACTTTCGTTATTTAATAACTTTAAGGGATCATAGAACAAGATGCATTTCGATCCGAGAATGCCCCAAAAAGGATAAATTCATCGTTCCCGACTTTTCACTTATTCCAAACCAAGCTTAAAACGAAATCACCGTTAATTATGAGTTAAGATGCTAACACTACTCATATTTGCAATTTGTAAACTTTTCACTCCCGACAATTTATATCTTAGGTGTATGTGCTATTTTGAATTTCAACCATGGATCAACGTTTTGCAACATTCTATGTTTCACGTTCCACCCGAGAATAATGAGTTTGAAGGCGAGATCATCCCATGTAGCGACTTTCGTCTCGGCACATCCCAACCTTGCGGTTAAGTGACCAGGCTTTTGACACCCCACAGAGACTAGTATCGGGACTCACGGACCTTAGGTTTCAAAAACTCTCAGGTTTTCCGTATGCACATAGCTTATAAAATATA
This sequence comes from Tanacetum coccineum, assembly GCA_026074375.1. Lineage (NCBI taxonomy): Eukaryota > Viridiplantae > Streptophyta > Magnoliopsida > Asterales > Asteraceae > Tanacetum > Tanacetum coccineum. Next base: position 11,696 of record BQNB010039504.1, read on the forward strand.
ATAGCCAAAGTTCAAAAGCATATTTGAATTTAACAAAAAGAGATCTTTTATTCACACTTAATATTAACCATTATTGCAATTTGTAACCCTCGACCTTTTAGAAGGCTGCAACATCGGTTGTGAGCCGGCAAGATGCAGCAAACTTTTATCAACCCACAGTTTATATTTATCATATTTTTGCATTTTTCATCATTTTTTTTATATTGGGAAACCATCTTTTTGAAAAATTCAAGTATAAATTTGAACTAAGTCTAAAGTTTTTGCTATATACTACATAAAAATTATTGATTTAAGTTTAATTTTCAAAAGTAGCACGTATATTAATCAGGTTAGAATCTTATGGGAGAAAAAGTGACAAATTACACACATGAGCTCTTAAGATTTCCAAATAATCCTTGTTTAGCATCCAGCTTATAATTAACACTATCATTTTTCGTTCTTCGCGAATATTCGCGAACGCTTAGTCTAAAAGTTAAGGAATAAGCTAGAGCTCAACACGCTCGATCGAGTCAAAATTTACTCTTATTCTACCCAGCAGGAAAGTCAAAATTGTGACAAAACACTTATTTTATTTTTGAAATTTTTTAAAAATTTTTCATTTTTTTTAAATTTTGGTGGTAAAAATGGGATTACGTGATAACAATGGCTGCAGGCACAATCAAATCGAAGATCCCCCATACTAGAATGAAACATTGTCCTCAATGTTTTATGAAGGGTTTCTACGTAAATCCTAAGCCGTTTATGAAGTATGCTTAAAGATAAACGTTAGTCGATAAGATTAGGATACCGGGATTCCCAAATGAAGCTGAGGATTGTGAAGCTCTTGTGATCAAAGGACAAATACCGCGAACATGAGAGGCTTCAAAAATCCGGGACATCCTGGACAATATAGCACAAAACACAAAACATGGAAAAGGAAAGAGGCAAGCCTCCTCACAACAACTAAACACTTATTCATTACTAAGCTAGAATACTACTACTACTGATAAACTAGGATAAGCATGGGGTGCCTCCCACGAAGCGCTTGTTTAGGGTCACTAAGCTTGACCCAATTCCCTGAATTTAGTTGTCCTTAGGGAAGGTTTGGAGGTCAGGGATATCCATAGCAAGGATATCACCTCCAAAATAGTGCTTGAGACGATGACCATTTACTTTGAAGTTTGGCCCGGAGTTTTGGGATAACTCAACGGTGCCATACGGGAAAACTTGAACAATGGTAAATGGTCCTGACCAACGGGACTTCAACTTGCCGGAGAAAATTTTCAATCTTGAGTTAAAGAGGAGGACTTGATCACCGACGTTGAAAACGCGGTTTTTGATCTTTGCGTCATGAATCCTCTTAGTTTTCTCTTTGTAAATCAAAGAATTTTCATAGGCTTGATCACGCAGTTCACTTAATTCATTGAGTTGAACTTTGCGTTGATCACCCGCGGTTTTGAGATCAAAGTTTGCATGTTTAAGGGCCCAGTAAGCTTTGTGCTCCAACCTAGTACGCTTTTGCTCCAACTCAATCGGCAGATGACATGCCTTTCATATACCAAGCTTGTATGGAGTTCTGCACCCGATGGGTGTATTGTAGCCTGTACGAAGGCCCAGAGAGAGTCACGTCTGTTTGTCCAACAAGAGGCACGATTTTTGCCCACTGTCCTTTCAAGAATTCTTTTTAAACTATGATTCGATACCTCAACCTGCCGACTTGTCTGTGGGTGATATGCGGTGGAGAGACGATGAGTGACTCCATATTTAAGCATGACCTTTGCAAACTGGTCATTGCAAAAAATGTGTTCCACGATCACTGATGATGGGCCATCGAGGGGGGCAACCGAATCTGACAAAGAGAGATTTAAGAAATTTGCAAACTACTCGGGCGTCGTTGGTGGGGAGCGCCTTTGCTTTCAACCATTTCCGACAGGTAAATCGACGCCACAAGTATGTAATTTTGAGGAACGGTCGATGAAAGTCTTCTGCCCTAAAACGTCAAAGATTTCACAATCTTGGGTGGAATTTGATGCATCTCATATCTCTTTGTGAACAATGGTTTCCTTGTCCGTTGGCACGAGTCGCAATTTTAACCTACTCCGCTGTGTCATCTTTTTAAAATCTGTAGGCCAAAAGAATCCGGCATCAAAGACATTTTTGGCGGTGAGATTTGCACCATGATGTCCCTCGGTGTCGGTCTATTGTGGCAAGCTTCGAGTATGTCGAGAGCTTCTTTGCCGTGCACACACCGCAGATACTTGATCCATCAAGATTTTGAAACCAAGTATGGGGTCATCCAAAAATAGTGTTTCACATCTTTGAAAAACGTGTTTTTCTGCTGGGATGATATCCCTTTGGACAAGAAGTTCCCCGATTGGGGTACGTTGCGAAAATCTGCAAACCAAGGGTACCTATAAACACGAAGAGCAAACCGATACATGAGGTTTGGGGGAAATGTTTCCGCGCGATTTCCTCCGTTCTCGAGTTTATCTTTATGAGGGTTCTTAAGTCTGGAAAGATGATCGGCGGCCAGATTCTCTACTCCTTTTTTGTCTCGGATGATAACATCGAATTCTTGGAGCAAAAGGATCCACCGCATCAGTCTTGGCTTAGCATCCTTTTTAGTGAAGAGATACTTTATAGCAGAATGGTCAGTATACACTATGCTCTTGGACAAAACGAGATATGACCGAAATTTCTCAAAAGCGTACACTACGGCAAGCAATTCTTTTTCAGTCGTAGTGTAGTGTGCTTGAGCTTCAGTCATGGTTTTGCTGGCATAGTGAATTGGTTGGAAATGCTTGTTTTTTCGTTGCCCTAGGACTGCCCCAATTGCAAAATCGCTTGCATCACACATGAGTTCGAAGGGCAAGTCCTAGTCGGGAGCAATTAAAATTGGAGCGTCGGTTAATTTTCTTTTAAGTGTATTAAAGGATTCGATACACTCTTTTGAGAAGAAAAATAGAGTGTCTTTTTCAAGCAGGTGGGTCATTGGACGAGCTATTTTTGAAAACTCTTGTATGAAACGTCGGTAAAAACCGGCGTGCCCAAGAAAACTTCGGACACCTTTCACAGTAGTCGGGTGAGGGAGCTTGGCGATAACGTCAACTTTAGCTCGGTCGACCTCAATTCCCGACTTAGAGATTTTATGTCCAAGAACAATGCCTTCCTTCACCATAAAATGGCTTTTCTCCTAGTTTAGGACCAAATTGGTGTCTTCACACCGTTTTAACATTTTTTCCAAATGGGATAGGCATGTAGAGAAAGAATCCCCGAAGACTGAAAAGTCATCCATAAACACTTCCATTGTTTTTTCAATCATGTCATGGAAGATTGCCATCATACATCGTTGAAACGTGCCAGGTGCATTGCATAGCCCAAAAGGCATGCGGCGATAGGCAAACGTTCCGTATGGGCAAGTAAATGTTGTCTTTTCTTGGTCCTTCGGGTCTATGGGAATCTGAAAATAACCCGAGAAGCCATCGAGGAAACAATAGTATTGATTTCCCGCGAGTCTTTCGAGCATTTGATCCATGAAGGGAAGTGGAAAATGGTCCTTTCGGGTAGCTTCATTCAACTTTCTATAGTCAATGCATACTCTCCACCCTGTGACCAATCGAGTCGGTATTAAATCATTTTCATCATTTTTTCATGCCACCCTTCTTCGGTACACAGTGCACCGGGCTTACCCATGGACTGTCAGAGATCGGATAAATTAATCCGGCGTCAAGAAGCTTTTCAACCTCTTTTTTGATGACGTCATGGATTTTGGGATTTACCCGCCTTTGATGCTGAACCGTTGGTTCGTAGTCCTCTTCCATGAGAATTTTGTGGGTACAAAACTCTGGGTCAATACCCTTAATATCTGAAAGTTTCCAAGCGATGGCTCGCTTGTGGGACTTTAGAACCTTGATCAGAGCGGCCTTTTCCTCATTCTTTAAATCTTTTGCAATTATGACGGGCAACTTGTCGTTACCTTCCAAAAATGCATATTCTAAATGAGGTGGCAAGTCCTTGAGTTCAACCTCGGGAGGCTCATTAACTGAAGATTTTTCATTGTTTGCTTCACAAATTTTAAGATCTTTTTGAATTTCTGGAAAATAATTTCCTTGATTGGGAGGGGGTGGTGATGGATCACTATTAAGAATTGCTTCGAGGAGCAGAATATCCCCATCCGGGTCATAATACGTTGGATCAACTTCCGGTGAAGTTGGATCATCCTCTATAGCAAGAAAAGAGTCGGCTTCTTCGAAAAGGAGAAAATCACTTTCCCCGAATGGAGTTAGAGTCGAAGAGGAAGTAGAGACGATTGGATCATAGTAAGGAGTGGGATTGCCACTCGAGATCACATTAGAGAAACCAAGAACTTCTTGAGAGTATTCTTCACAAGCCATATCAATGACGTCGATTCGGTTTGCCGTCATATGATTATAATTAGCCGTGTATCTCGAAGTTTGGTCCAGATTAAATGTGATGGCCTCTCTGCCAACACGAAGGGTTATTTCACCTTCGTATACATCTATCAATGCATGACTGGTCTTTAAGAAACTCCTCCCGAGAATTAAAGGTACTCGGGGGTCTGGCTCAAAATCTACGACCACGAAATCTGCTGGAAATTGGAACTTTCCCACCGTTACATAGACGTCTTCGGCGATACCGATCGGTTCAGAGATCGAACGGTCCGCTAGCTCTAGTGTCATGCAAGTCGGGGTTAGTTCGGGAAGAGAGAGATTTTTCCATACGGAATATGGCATAAGATTAATGCTTGCGCCAAGATCGGCCAGGGCGTTGCATGTATTAATCCCGGAAAATTCACATGGAATAAGAAATCGGCCAGGGTCTCCAAGTTTTTTCGGTAACTTGTTGAGGATGACCTCTGAGCAATTCTCGTTCAATGGAGTTCTAGCCATTTCACTCAACTTTTCTTTGTTTCCGATTAAAGCTTTTAGAGTCGAGGCGAATTTTGGCATAAGCATCAAGGCATCCGTAAAGCTAATTTCAAAACTCAAATCTCTAAAGATTTCGTAGAATTTCTCAATTTGGTCGTTAGCTTTTTCACGGCGCCTTTCATCATTTCTTCTTGAAGGAAATGGAATTGAAATTTTTTGGTTAGGCATCGAAGCACTAACTGGAGCAATTACGGGCTCAGAGATTGATTCAACAGGGACAATCGGAGGTTGGACGTCTTCGGTGCTTTCGTTATTAGTAGGAGGCATCGTGTCCTTTATGACCTCGGTCTCACGTTCCACTACTTTAGGAGAAGTAGTAGGAATCGTGGGTCCTTTGTAAGCAACACCACTTCGGGTGGTAATACCTTTCAAGTCCTCATTTGGGTTAGTAACGGTGTTACTTGGGAGAGTTCCCGTACCCGAAGATGATGCGGTATTTGGCCATCACGAAATTTGGAAAGCATGTCTGTTAAATTGGTCATTTGATTTTGTAAACTTTGGCCCTCATTTTGCATATTTCTCAATACGGCATCATTAGCATTGACATAATTCTCAAAATCGGTCTTTGAAACACCTTGCACTTGCTGAGCAGGAGCTTGATAAGGTTGAGCTAGTTAAAACAGGTGGTTGTACTATCGAGTTGATACACTTGTCCTTGGTAGAAGTTATTTCCACGGTTTTGATTGAAATTGGTTCCTCGATTTTGGTTGAAATTATTTCCTTGATTCTGATTAAAACGGTTTTGATTATTTTGAATCGGAGGAAAACCAGGAGGTCAGATTTGGTTTGCAACCATCGTAGGTCTAGAATTTGTATTTCCTTGATTAAAATTGGCTGCAGCAGCTTGTGAAACGTACTCTTGAATGTTGTCTTGATAAACGTTGCCATCGGTGGCTGGACAATTTCTATAAGAATGAGCACCTCCACAAGTTACACAACTCTGCTCGATCGCTTTTACGGGTGCGGGAGCTTGGGCTTTTTGTTTTTCGATAAGCATAGTCTTCATCATATTCTTAAGTTCAAAAACTTTGATTGTAAGAGCAGCAACATCTGGTGAAATTCCAGTAGTAGATGAATTCGAACTCACTTTGGCAACGACTGCCTTGTTTCGTGAATTACGAACCTTGGATTTACTCTCGATAATTCTCAAGCATTCACGAGGCATCTTATCCAAAAAGTTTCCACCCGCAGCAGAATTCAACGAATCTTGATCATTAGCATTCAAAGCATTGTAAAACGTATCTAGCTGATGTAATTCAGAAAATCCGTGATGTGGGCATGCTCAAAGAAGGTCATTAAATCGATCCCAAGCCTCATAAAACGATTCGTCAAATCTTTGTTGAAATCTCGTGATTTCATTTCGAAGATTTGTCATTTTTTAAGGAGGAAAGAATTGATTAATGAATTTTGAAACAAGATCATCCCATGTCAAAATTGATCGAGGAGGTTCTTTTTCTAGCCAAATCCAGGCTGAACCTTCAAGAGAAAATGGAAAAAGCATAAGCTTAATTGACGTGCTCGGGATATCCGGGAATCTCATCGTTGAGGTAATCTTATTGAAATAACGGATGTGAGCATGTGGATCCTCTTTATCATGTCCGAAAAACTGTTTGTTTTGAACAAGATTGATCAAACCATGCTTCAACTCAAAATTAGCATTGATTTCAGGAATTACAATTGCATCCTCGTACCCCTCGGTGGGTGCTTGGAGCAATTGTGCCATAGTCCGGTTATCAGCCATCGGAACTACGGGAGGAGCTGGATTTTCAATTGGTTCTTCAAGATTAAATGGTTCAACAAAAGCCGGTGGGGCTTGTTGTTGTTGACGGTTAAGATTACGGGATTGAGAACGAGTGCGCATGCACTAAAATATAAAAAGAAAATTTACACTAATTTTTTTTTTGGTTTATCAAAAATGAATTCACAATTTATTTTAATAACGGACAACGAAATAAGACAACTTAAACCTAATAATCAACAAGCTTCTCGGTAACTCTTCGAAAAGAAAAACGCACAAAGGAGCGGAGGAATAGGAAAGCGCGAAGCTATTAAAAACCTTTTTCCTTTAGGGTCGTAGTTCCTAGGAACAACCCGCCTTATACCCCTCTTAGAGTTTGTTTATCTTTTAAAAGGTGAACCGTACCTCGCAAGTGACACAAAAGGCAAGTTTTTAAATCTTTTGTTCGAGTTGGGAACCAACAAGTTCACCGGAAGTTATTATGATAATACCTCGGTTGAGAATATTATATTTTGGTATTTTACCAATTTGTGAATTTTATTGATAATTAAAGACAATGTTTTTATATTTTTGGTTTTTTTTTTAGTTTTTCTTTAAATGATAATTATACTAAAAAGAAAATGAAAATATTTTTGTACTTTTTGGTTTTTTTTTATATGATAATATTCACAGATTCAAACACAAATGCCAAACGTAACGATAAACGGTATCACAGCCTCCCCGGCAGCGGCGCCAAAAATTGATTGTTAATTTTCTTTTACACTATATATAATAAAATATATAATAATATATATAATCTAAAAAAAACACAAATCAATGAAACCGGGAAGTAGTATAGAATGTTCCCGGGTCGTTTATCCCCAACGAGGCTGGACTGGAGAATCGATACAGTCGGAAGATTGGAGTTTGAATGAGAGAAATGATTTGAGAGTGTGGAAAGCTAAGTTAAACAATAACAAACAAAAACGATTAAGAAAAACCTAAAAATTATGAAATTAAGCTGAAAAACGAGAGCACGAATCCCGAACAAAGGGTCAAAAACCTAAAATCTTCAAAATTAACCCTACAAAGAAATTTTTACTTCTAAACTACTCTAGGGGACTAATAAATTTTGCAAAAATAACCTTACGAAAGTTTTTCTATTTTTTATTGATACTATATTGATAAAAATTATTATTCTAAAAAAGAAAAATATTTTTTTTGATTTTTATTTAATTTATTATAATTAAAAAACAGATTTAAAGAAAATAAATCATTAAAAATACCAAACTAAATTAATAAAATCTGGAAAAATTAAGAAAAATACTTTATAACATGAAGATCCTAGGAAAATTGCTAACTAAAACCTACAGCTTATAAATAAGCCAGGAATAAGCCCAAAAGGGTTGAATGCTTAATGGGCTTGTTAGCCCTTAAATAATTAATTTAGCAATCCTCTACCGGATGAGCTAATGTAGCACAGCGGTAGAGGTATGTTATAAAGTGTTGGTTGATGGGGTTGAGGTCCCAAGTTCGAGCCCTGCTCACTTGGGGGGTTGTGTGGGGTCCCCCTTGGGGGGACGGCCTCCCCTAATCCCAACACTTTTATTTCCTCTTTTTTTTACAACTTTTTTAAATAATCTGAAATAAGCAACTTTAAAAAAGACAAAAAATTTATAACTAATCAAATAAGCACGAAAATAAGCAAAAGAAAGTGGCAGTTTGCTAAATTTACTCTAAATAACAAAAAAACTAACTGTTTGGCTATTTTAGGCAAATTAGCACAAGGAAAGGAAAAATAGCAAACTCAAATGCTAAGCTAAATCTAATAAGCAAGTATAACCAAAAATAAGCAAGGAATAATAAGCATAAAAGCCAGAAATGAGCTTATAAAGTCAGCAATATTAACTTATAAGTTAGTACTGCCTTTGAAACTTTTGAGGATGCTAAGACCTAAATTAAGACAAAATAAGCTATGGAAAGGGTAACTAAGCTAAGGCAAATGTAAAACTAGACCTAATAACCATTTACATCCAAAAAATAAGCAACATCAACCAGACATTAAGCTGGAAAACCTAAATAAGCTATGAGGCTAAACTGCAGGTAAAACAGTCAAAGGGCACACTTTGAGCTTAAAAATAAGCCACCTAGAGGGGTTTTTGGCTTTCTGGCTTATAGGAGCTTAGGAGTAGACTTCTAGGCTTTCTAGAAAAGCAAAAAGAAAAATATGGTTTTATACAAATAAGCAAGAAATGGGCTTGAAAAGAAGTTTTGCACCAAGGGAGATTTACAAAGGGAAACTGGGCTTAAAAGCTAGTATATAAAATAAGTTGGCAATAAGCTCAAAAATAAAAAAAACTTAAATCAGATTTAGAGTGACTCAAAATAAGCTTGTGCACAAAATTTCATGAGCTAGGAATCATTTTTACCATCTGGTATCTTTGAATTTAAAAAGACAGTATGAGATTTGAAGAACACTTATGAAAACTTGACAAATCTTTGACAGATTTTGTTAAAAGAAAAAGGTGACCCAAAGACAAGTATGCTACTGCATTTGACAAATAAAAAGAAAACTAAAACATCACACAAAGTTGGATTTAAAAACCTAAACCACAAAAGCACTTATAAACTGTTTTTTTTTCAAGACAGTTTCAAAGTATCTTTGGAAAAACTTAAAAACTATCTTAAATTCTAAAAATCCCTTTAAAACAGCCTGTAAACTACTTAAAATAACTAACCAAAAGTGGCAAAGGTGACCCAAAGGTTTATAACCGAAACTGACCCGTTTTGTACCCTTAACCCAAACACCCCTTTAATTTTTGAAAGCTAAGTTTTAAACTGAATTAAAAGGATTTGAGTTAAGAGATTTGAAAACAGATAAGTACAAACAAATATTGAGCAAGAATAAGCTAGAAACACACAAGAATAAGCACTATGATAAGCAGAATGAAATAAGCAGTTTTCAAGCAACTTTGGCAGTTTTCAACAACAACTTAAACAAAAGCATGACATCAAAAAGCAAGCAAGAATAAGCATGAGATAAACACAAATAAGCAACTAGAAGCAATAGTTCTACAGTAAATAAGAAAAATAAGAAAAAGAGAGACTTAGAACACCCTTGCTCACAACAGGGTTAAATAAAGAGTCTACAAGCTCTATCTTGTATAAAACAAGCTAGTGAGAGTCCATAAGCCCATCCCTTTTTGGCTTATCATCCAAATATTAAGCTGTGGTATTTTGAGGGTAATTTCTTTTTTTTTAGATTTTCTTAACTGTGTATATTTCTAAGTAAATTTTTATAAAAGCAGGTTATAAAATAGCTTAAATGAGAGCTTATATGACCTTATGAAACATAAGTGAACACTTGAAAAGAGTAAGAAATTAAAACAGATTTTAAGAAACTTTAAATTTCATTAACTTGAAAACATTACAAGGAAAATTAAGAACTAAATTTGTTGGAAAACTAACTAGGTGAAAACTAAGTAAAAAAAATTAGATATCCTTTTTTGTGGCTTACAAGACACCCTATTTATATAAAAACGACTAAGTGCTTGCCTTCTCTTCAATCTTTGTCTTCTTCTGGCTGTGTTTCTTTGCTGAGGCAGATTGAGAGTGTTTTTGTTGTGTGAGTGAGATGCAAAAGTCATCTTGGCCATTCAATAGCCTTGGAGCCCAAGTCGAAGTAATCAAAACCCTTGAAATTCTTGTTGTTTTCTTCGAACCAATGGAGGGGTTCGGGATTGCCAAAGTGTCATTTGTCCCTTTTTGAGGTGGGGTGAGTTTTAATGAGTTTTTGGCCGGGGGTGAACAGTGGTCGAGGAGGGGGACAGGGAAGCGTGAATAGTGGATCAGGGTTTTGGCAGAAAAAATGGTTGTGTGTACAACAGGGGTGAAGTTTGGGGTTAAGGCAACTTTGGTCCCTCATGTTATATAGATATATTACATTGAAAGTCCTTGTGGTTTTTATCCTTGTTTTACAACTTTGGGATTTGGCAAATTTGGTCCCTAAAGTTGTATTTTCTTTGACTTGATGACTTCTTGGCTTTGACTTTGTCGGGGTTGACTTTGACTTTGATTTGACTTTGTCTTTTCCATGCTTTTCCATTCCGTGCTCGATTTTGTCTGTTTTTGCTTGATTTTTCATCCTTTTCTCGGATATCTGTTTTCTGCACAATATAGGTGAAAACATACAAATACAATGTATTTTTGGTACGTTTTTGGTCATTTAAGTCTAATTTTAATGGCGAAAGGTATGTGTAATTAAACGCATACCAGTTTATAAAGTTTATAACTTGTTAAGCCAAAATATGATGTCATCTACAGATACTTGAACAAGGAGAACTTATCCTTTTGATTTATAGATAAACAATGTGTTATCTATTCTTCCCTTGGCAAACCTATTTTGAATAAGGAAAGTAGAGAGAGTCTCATACCATGCCCTTGATGCTTGTTTTAGACCATAAAGAGCTTTTTCAAGTTTACAAACATAGTCAGTGAACTCACTACTTTGAAAGCCAAGAGGCTATTTGACATAAACTTATTCTTTTAGTTTACCATTTTGGAAGGCACTTTTGACATCCATTTGGTAAACTTTGAAGTTCATGTATGTGGCGAAAGCAAGAAATATCCTGATGGCTTCCATCCTTGCTACTGGTGCAAAGGTTTCATCATAGTCAATTCCTTCTTCCTGACTATAACCTTGTGCAACCAGTCTTGCTTTGTTTTTTGTGGTTGTACCATGTTTATCTTTCTTGTTCCTAAATACCCATTTGGAACCTATAACTATTTTTCCATAAGGGAGAGGAACAAGAGTCCATACTTTGTTTTTATAGAACTGATTCAGTTCTTCCTGCATGGCATCAATCCATCCTGGGTGCTTCTTTGCCTCAGATAACTTTTTAGGTTCTATCTTAAAGAAAAAATCAGTAAATAGACATTTACTAGTTAAGGCAGCTATAAGCTTAGCAGCCATGCTTCTTGTAAGCATGCCTTCACCAGGATCACTAATGATATTTACAAGTTTAATGTGTTGATCTCTTGACCATCTATCCCGAGGAACCGGATGAGAACTTGTAGAGGCATGATTTATGATGTGAGACTTAGCGACATCAGGGATTGAAGGTTTAATAATAGATCCTAAAACTTTAGTATTGTTCCTTGATGGTACATCAGTTGAACATTTTGTTCATGTGTCCCTTCAGTGTTGATTGGATCAGGAGGACCTTCAGCATCCTCCGTGTGAAGTATTTCAGGCTCATTAGGAGCAATTACTTCAGGGACATTATTTTCTTGGGTAATTTCAATGAGTGAACGTCCATAAATAATGATGTAGTAAGAGACATCAGAATCAACTTGATATTGTCTAGATGGGTCATCCTCTTGAAATTCATCAGGAGGATATCTAGAGGAATCATCAATTCCTATCTCATCTACTAAGGTATTGGTAAACCTGATGGCTTCCATACTTTCATCAAATGTTACATGATAAGTCTCCTCTATTTATTGTCTTCTTGTGTTATAGACTCTAAAAGCCTTTAAGACAGAGGAATATCCTAAGAAATATCCATCATCAGCTTTAGCATCAAATTTTCCTAGATGATCCTTGTGGTTATAAATAAACACAGGACATCCAAACACGTTAAAGTAACTGATATCAGGAATTCTTTCCCTGAATATTTCATAGGAAGTTTTATCATGTCTTTTGACAATGATTGATCTATTTTGAGTATAGCAGGCTATTCTAACTGCATCAGTCTATAAGTGCTTAGAAAGTACTGATCCATTCAGCATAGTTCTAGCAGCCTCAATGAGAGTTTTGTTTTTCCTTTCAGCTACACCATTTTGTTTAGGTGTATTAGGGGAGGAGAAATTTTGAGATATTCCTTTCTCATCACAGAAATTCTTAAGCTTTTGAATTCTAAACTCAGTCCCATTATTAGTTCTTATTTGTTTGACCTTTACATCATTTTAGTTTTCTACCATCCTGATAAAAGACATAATCATTTCAGGTGCTTGACTCTTCTTCCTGCGAAAGTATATCTATGTGTACCTTGAGTACTCATCAACAATGACTAGGGTATATTTCTTATGACTATTGGTCCAAACAAGTCCATATGAAGAAGATGCAAGCACTTCCTGATGGAGAAATTTTGTTTAGTTTTGAATGAAGCTCTATGGTGCTTTCTTTTTTACATGTTGTGCAAGCATCATCCTTTGAATAAACTAGGGAAGGAAGACCAAAAACTTTGTTTTATTTGGCAAGTTTATTAATGTTCTTGAAATTAAGTTATGATAGCCTTTTATGCTATAGCCAGTTTACACTTTCTGAGGCTTTGGCAAAGAAGCACGCTCCATTAGGAGTCAGCGATGACATGCAAGGACATATACATCATTTCTTCTAGGTGCTATCAGGACAATTTCTTTGTTAGCATTAAATATTGTTCCTTGCTTATCATCAAACTGTACAATATACTTAGCATCACAAAGTTGACTAATGCTAATTAGATTGTACTTAAGACCATTTACAAAGGCTACTTTTGTAAAAACTACACCCCCACAGTTTATTGAACCATATCCCTCGGTAATACAAGATGAGTTATCACCAAACACTACCTTAGGACCTGGTTGCTCTACATATTTGTGCAAATAACTCTTGACACTAGTAATACTCCTTGAGCATCCACTGTCTAGGTATTAGATTGGCTCCCTGATGTGTCTCTGCACAAATAATAAACTTGGGTTAGTTTCTTTTGTGAACCCGCTTTTTGGTGGGCTCCCTAGCCTTTGTATCTTGGATTTTCTCACCTCTTTTGAAGTGATCAAATTCATTATGGTCAGAGGTGGAGTGTATAGTGCTTCCACGTGTATTACACTTTACCCTAATTGAGGACTCATTAGACTGAGAGGATTCAGCTTGTATTCCTCCTCTATTCTGAATAACACGATTGTGTCCTAAGGTAGAGTGATCATAGCTTCCACAGATTCCACACTCAGGGTAATCATCAGGTATGTGATCATTAAAACCACAGTGTGTACATGGTGGGAAAGGCTTTGCCTTTGCTCTTAGGATCTGCTTGGAAGAAGATGCATATTGATAAGGTTGACCCTTGTAGTTCCCACTTCTTTTTAGTTAAGCAATATACATCTCATGATCTGAGGTCCTATGATCCTCCCTTTTGCATATCATGTAGTAGAGAATCCTATAGCAATCATCAGTTGAATGATTGGTATAGTGACAGAGTTCACACTTAAGTTGTGGCTTTTGAATAGGCTTGGGCCTGAGTGATTTTGATAAGCCAGTACTTTGAACTTTGGGTTTAGAGTCTTGACTTATTTTAGATGAATCAACTAATTTGGATGACTCTGCCTTTTGAATCTTTGAATTTGATTCTTGAGTCTTTTGGTCAGAGTTGACCTTTTCATCTATTAACATCTAAACAAGTTTAGTTAATTCATTTAATTTTAACTCTTGTTCAGTGTCTTTGACTTCAGTAGGAACTGAAGATGTAGTTTGCTTAGATTCACTAACAGCGATAGTTCCTGAAACACTTTCGTTAGAATAATCATGTGTTTTAGGCTTTGTGTGTTTCATGATACCTAAGCCTAGTCTTTATTTTGGAGAGTGAGGTTGAAAGGTTAATGGCATTTCCTCTAAGCTTGGAGAAGCTCCCTGGAGACTTTTTAGGGGAGGTAGTAGAGTAAGGAATTCAACTTCAGAATCTTTGGATGATTCAGGGGTATTTAAGGTTTCAAGAGACTCATTGACAACTTGACTTTCAGGAACTAGAATTCTTCCAGTATTAAAGTTTAGGAGTTTGCTGTCAGGATTGAGTCTCTTAACCTAGTCTTTGGTTTTTGGAACCATTTCTTGGTCATACCCCATGGAAGCAGGAACGAAAAGATTTTCATTTTAGATGATGACTCAGTGAGTAATTCACAACCAAGAACTTTCTTCTTTTGGTGAGGAATTTGCTTACTGATGCATTGACTAACCTTTTTTGAACTAGTTAGCCATTTTTCATTTATCTTTTTCTCCTCTTTGAGTTGTTCTTGAAGAGCATGCTTTAACTTTGTAAGTTCAGTGTTTTGAATTTGAAATGTGATAGCATCAAGCTTGGCTTGTTTTAAGATTAGCAATTCATCTCTACACTTATTTAATTCAAAAACCATTTTTTTATACTTAGAAAGTAAGTTTAATCGTTTCTCTTCAACAAACTTAAAATCAATGTTGATATACCTTAGGTAATTTTGCCAATCAGCCTCTTCATCCATAGAGAGAAAAGTGTTTACCTTTCTTATGGTAATGTCGACCAATTCACCATTACAAGCATGACTCTTTCCAACAGTGAGCTCATCATCAGCTAGAGCCATTAGTACCTTGACCTGAGTGACTTCTTCCTCATCAGAAACCTCTTCCTCATCCCAATCAAAAGTTTCAGCGACTAAACCTTTGTTCTTTGGTTGGAAGGTCTTTGGGTTCTAAGAACTTGAGGTACTTGCCTCAAGGAGTGCAAGCTTAGCTTTTAAATTCTTGTACTCAGCCTTGTAATCTTTCTGAAACTTTGGATCAGCTTGATTATTTGAGTTAGAAGAAGACTGAATAAGTTATGGAGTAAACTTTGGTTGAAAGCCTTTATACACTGATGAGTAATTATTCACTGTTGATTTGTAAGAAGGTTCAGACGTTTTAGAAAAGCAGTCCCTTGCAAAATGACCTTTGTTGCCACATTTGTAACATTCAGTATTTTCATTTGACGTTTGACTTGAGAAATTGTTTCTTCTTTTTATAAAATGTTTTGAGTTTGCCAAAAGGGCTCTTTCATTATACTCAATATCTAAGTCTCTGAGATACTCCTTACTAGTTCTTTCATCTACTTCATCATCAGAATTTTTGTTGAAATCCTGAATGACGTTATTAGAGAAGAAGGTAGTAGAAATTGGAGTGCTTGAGGGAGTGGTAATGAGGGCCTTTTTTGTGTCAGAATACCTTCTTTGGATTAGGTTGTCTTCATAAACAAACCTTCCATAGATATCTGCAAGGTCCAGGGTCTGAGTATGATTGGCATTCCTCAGTCCCTAAGAGAAAGTTAGCCACTTCTCAAGGAGACTGTTCATGAAACCAACATTGATTGCGTGACTAGAGAGGTTAACACCATTGATTTGCAGTTTTACGTACCTATAAAATATATAATAAAAATACTACTTAGGTAAATTCCAACTATTCACCTTTAACCAAGGTAAAAAGTTGAGACTTACAAAAATAATATATAATATATATAATATACGTATGTTTAACCGGGCAAGTATGATCACCCGGGTCGTTATCCCCAACGACTAGTGAAATTGAAACCACGTTTAGGATCGGATCCTGATTTGAATGAAACAAAGATATTTGATTTGGAAAGATGTATAAAAATAAAATTTAAATGAACAATTAAACAAACTAGGACTAATGGTGCAAATACCTAACAAACTAACGGAGGGACTAATCTGAAAAACAATTAAAATCGAAAAGTTACACTTTCTACCCTGAGAATCTATCCCGACGACAAACTAAGTCCCGAATTAAGGTGAAATTTGAAAAGTGCTTAAAATGAAAAACTCAAAGAAGCAAAGTTGTAAAGGAAACTAGTGGGAACAAAATTAATAAAAGCTACTAGGGCTGAAATTCTCAAATAAGCTCAGGAAGAGCTTATTTCTAAACTGATTACAGAAAGTGAGGTTTTGAGCTTATTTTCACTTAAACAGCCATAAAATACTCAAATTAAGCTTAAATCTAAAAAGGAAAAGTGATCTAGAAAGCTTATGATGTGCTTAATCTAAAAATGCAAAGAAAACTAAGCTAGAAGAGCTCTTAAACTACTGAAATTAAGCATGAAACAGGCAAACTCAGGAAATAAGCAAGGAAACACAAACTTCAAATAAGCTAGAGAACTTAATAAGCTAAACTAGACTTTGAAACTTTTAGGACTTGTCAAACTACTTATTATCCATCAAATTAAGCTATAAAATCTAGACTAAAAAGCTAAATTATCGAATTTAAATCCTAAAGATTCTAAGTACTGTTTTTGGATTTTTTCAGGTTTTTTTTGTTTTGGACTTTTGACAGCAAAATAAGCTAAGACAATAAGCTAGAAAACAAATTTTAAGACTTAAACTATATTAAGCTATATGAAAACTTAAATCCTACTGAATTTGGCAAGCTAAATCTTAAAATCACCTAACTAAATAAAGCTGAGAACACAGCAGCTTAACTGAAGGTTAGTACTGCTAGTGTAAAAAGTTCAGCAGTACTTTCACTTGAAAGTACTGCTGATGCAGTTTGACTTTTGGAAACAAAATAAGCTAAATAATGAAACTAAAACTAAATTCTTAATAAGCTAAAACCAAACTTAATCCTACTGAAATTTAAGATAACAGTACTAACTTATGGTTAGTACTGGTAGTGTAAAGGCTCAGCAGTACTAACTTAGGATAGTACTGCTTGTGCAATTTTGAGATTACACTAAACCAAACACCCCTTTATCATTTTGACAGGATTTAGAAAAGCTTTTTAAGAGAAATCTAATGGACAATTACTGAATACCAGATAAAAACTAGCTTAAAACAAACTTAATTAACAAAACTTAACAGCTAAATAAGCCTTAATTCAAGATCTATACTATTTAAACTAATATTTTTTAATTTTATGAGTTTTTATGACAGAAATGAGCAACTAATGATCTATAACTATTTAAGCAAAAACAGATAAGGACAAACAACTAATAAGCAATATAAGAGATATTTAAACATTAATAAGCAAAGAGAATAAGCAAATAAGCAATTATAAGCATATAAGCAATAACTAAGCAATTAAAACTGAAATTAGAGAAGAATGAAAAGAGAAACTTACTTGATCCTTTAGCTAAACAAAAGGAACCAATAATTGCACTACACAAGCTCCCTAGGCTTAGTAATAGAGCCAATAGTAAAAGTCCTTGGGATCTCTTCCAAGGTAAGATCCCCTTCCAAAAGCTTAAATCCAATAAGATCCATATAAGATTAAACTGATTTAAGGTTTAGATAAAATTAATTCTGAATTCTAACAGCTCAATTTCAGCTTATAGACTGAAAAATCTTAATATGAGCTTATTGAGACAAATTGGCTTATTAAGAGAGCTTATACCTTTAAATGAGAGCTTTGAAAATGAGATTTAAAACACTAAAAACTGAATTTCATTAATTAAAGAAGCTGATTACAAACTATGAAAAGGGAAAAATTTACATAAAATAAAACACAATTTAAGCTAACTAAATTACTAAAAACTAATAAAAAGAAAAAGAACCCCCCTTATGTGTGAGAATGAGGCCCTATTATATGCACGTGAAGAAGCTTCTAGGATGCCTTGCCTTGCTCTCCAAACCTTCAATCTCTGCCATTCATTTAATCAATCATTTGAGCCTCCTTTAGTACCGTATGGATGATTTGAGTAGACACCTGGGATTGCCAGCAGTGTGTCCATTCCTTGATGTGACCGTTTGTGCTTCTTTTCTTTTGTGAGTAAATTAGCACAAAAACCCACCACTATTTGTGCTTCTTTCATTGATGACGTGGCCCTTCTGGAGAGAAAGGTTAATAAATCCCTTGATTAGACTAATTTGTCCTTGCAATTTGTGCTTGAGCTCCTTGAATTGACCAACGCAAAAGATATAAGACCCTTTAATTTACAAAAGCCCTTTGTTTTTTACTGGATGGTGAAATGGGGGAGACGGGTGAATAGTAAATGTGTTTCCCACCCCTTTTTCGACAGTTAAAACTGTTTGAGTTTGGGAGGTTTGCACATTTAGCCCTTGTCTTCTTTTTCACCTTTTCTAGTTATAAATAACTTTCGGAATTTGCAAGATTGGCCCTTGAGGCTTCATAAAAGAAGAAATGGCTAGGTATTGGCTTCCGGCTTATTGAATCTTTGGCTCTTTTTGACTCTTCTGATTCTCGTGTCCGTGAAGCTGCTTATTTGATGTTTTCTTGTGATTTTTGACTATTCCAAACCTACACACAAAACACAAATACAGCAGAAATTTTGCTATTTTGACTGGTTTTGGGCTTTTTGGTTAATTTAAAGTATAAATGGATAGTGTATTTACACTTATTTCAAGTTCTTTTCAAGCCAAATTCCGGCTGCCCCCTTGAGGGAAAATGGAAAAGCATAAGCTTTAACCGACCGTACCTTGGAACGTTCGGGAACTACATCGTAGAAGTGATCTTGATGAAATATCGATGTGGGCATGAGGATCTTCTTTGTCATGTCCAAAGAATATGCTTGTTTTGAAACGAGGTTAAGCAGAACCATGCTTGGAGCTCAAAGTTGTCCGCCCGTGATCGGGCACAACGATGGCATCCTCGTAATCGCGGTGGGTGCTTCAAGCCAATTGACCATAGTCCGGTATCATCCATTGAGCTAAAGGATTCTTGGATTTTTAATTGGTTCTTCAAGATTAAATTGTTCAACAACAGGTGGTGGGGCCTGGTGTTGTTGATTATGAAGATTACGAGTTTGGGAACGAGTGTGCATACACTAAGAAAGAAAATTTACACTAATTTTTTTGTTCTTTTTGGTTTATCAAAAGTAAATTCCACCAATATTTTAATAACGGACAACGAAAAAGACAACTTAATCCTAGATAATCGACCAAGCTTCTCGTAACTCTTTCGAAAAGAAAAACGCACAAATAGCGTAGGAATAGAAAGCGCGAAGCTATTAAAAACCTTTTTCCTTTAGGGTCGTATTCCTAAACAACCCGCCTTTATACCCTCTTAGAGTTTTTGTTTATCTATAAAAGGTGAACCGTACCCTCGCAAGTGGAACACAAAAGGCAAGTTGTTAAATCTTTTGTTCGAGTTGGGAACCAAAAAGTTCACCGGAAGTTATTATGATAATACCTCAATTGAGAATATTATATTTTGGTATTTTTACCAATTTGTGAATTTTATTTATAATTAAAGACAATGTTTTTATCTTTTTGGTGTTCTTTTTTTTTTTTTTGGTTTTTTTTTGTTTTTCTTAAAATGGATAATATACAAAAAAACATACAAAATATTTTTGTACTTTTAGGTTTTTTTTATATGATAATATTCACAGATTCAAACACAAATGGTCAAACGTAACGATAATCGGTTTCACAGCCTCCCCTGCAAACCGTGGCAGCGGCGCAAAATTTGATTGAAGTTCTAAACTATAGATTATAATATATAAATAATATATAATAGAGTAAAATCTAAAAAAACAATCATGAACCGAGAAGTAGTATAGAATGTTCCCGGGTCGTTTATCCCTAGCGAGGCTGTGCTTGAGAATCGATACAGTCGGAAAATTGGAGTTTGAATGAGATTAATGATTTGGGAGAGTAGAAAGCTAAATTAATCAATAACAAGCAAAAACGATTGAGAAAAACCTAAAAATGAAAGCTAAATAACTTAAATCCTAAAACGGGCACGAAAAACGAGGGTCAAAAACCTAAATTTTGCAAATTAAACCCTAAAACAAATTTAAAAGCTAAAATAGATTCTAAATGACAAATAACGAAGTTTAAAAAAAACTAGACTGAAAACGGAGGTCGTTTGACCCAAAAACGAGTCAAGACAAGAACCGTACCCGAGACCCGTTCTTTAAAAATCAAAAGTTTGCAAAATTAACCCTACGAAAGTTTTTCTATTTTTCCTACGTAAAATATGACCAAAGAAAATTTCCTAAAAAAGAAAAATATTTTTTTGATAATTTTTGTATTTTTTATGAATTTTTAAAACTTTTAACGAAATTAAATTATAAAAAATACTAAACTATTTTTAAAAATTCTAAAAAAATTACTAAAATTACTTTACCCTAAAACTATCCTAAGAAAAATAAGAAACCCAAAATTCAGCTTATGAATAAGCTGAAAATAAGCTGGAAAGAGCTTATAGCTATATGGGCCAAAACACCCTTAAATACCAAGGTGCCCAAGGGTCTAACAGAAAAGACCCAAGGGCACAGCGGTAAGAGGGTTTATAAAGAAGAGGTGTATTGAGGGTTGAGACCCGGGTTCGAGTCTTGCTCACCCGGGTTTCCCCTTATCTCCTCTTTTTTTTAGAAAAACTTTTTAACCAAACTTTTTAAGCACATGAAGCTTATCATTTTTCATAACTACGAATTTTTGTGAATGCTTATAAATAAGCTGGAAAAAGGGCTTTTTGTTGGACAGAAGGCTTAAATTGAGCTTAAAGGCTCAAGTGGCTTTTCTTAATGGCTTTTTGGACTATTAAGCTAACACTTGAACAAATAAGTTGAAAGGGGTTACCTAACCTAACCTAAATAAGCACTTATGAACTAAATTCTAACAACTAAATAAGCTGGAAAAGGCTAAATAGACAGAAAGCTTAAATAAGCTTAAGGGCACATGTGGCTTTTTCTTGGTGACTTTTATGAACAAATAAGCAAAGAAAGTGAGTAATAAGCAAACACAGGCCACAAATATTCCTAATAAGCAAGTAAGAGCTAAAAATCAACCACTAATAAGCACTTAATAAGCTAGAAAAGAAATTAAGCTATTTACTACACTAAACTAAGTAAAACAGTCAATAGCCTAATTTGAGCTTAAATTTAAGCTACCTAGAGGCCAAACTAAGGTCTGAAAATCTAGGGCTTAATAAAGGGGCTTATTGGCTTTCTATGAAGCAAAAGCTGAGCTACGGTTCACGAAATAAGCAAGAAGGAACACGTTTTGAAATTAGTGGTTTTAGCACAGGGGAACTCAATAAAGAAAATAGGCAAAAGTGCTAGGAAATAACAAATAAATAAGCTCAAAAAGAAAAATGGAGTTAAAACAGATTGAGATAAGCTTAAGATGAACTTGTGCATAAAGATTTATTGAAGAGCTAAAAGCACATTTAAACCCATCCTGGTTTTTTGCAATTGAAAATGGCATTTTGACTTTTGACACAAAAAAATTGTGACAGAATTGTACAAAACACAGGAACATCCTAAGAAGGACTTTTGCTAGTTGGTTCTTGCACACACAAATGACATAATTCTAGACTACAACTTCAGGTTTTTAAAACTTAAGCAAATAAGCACTTTGAAACCTCTTAAAATTCAACAGACTTGAGAGATCAATTAGGAAATTTTGAAAAACACTTTTTGGACTTATAAACTTTTGAAAACAGTCTCACAATAGCTTAATGACTTAAGCCAAAGTTGGCCAAGTGACACCAACCCATAACCTTGCCATTTTGACCCATTTTGGGCTTAACCCAAACACCCCTTTATAATTTTAAAAACGGATTTTAAAACTATAAAGACTAGTTTAAGCTCAAACTTTTGAAGACAAGTATTAAGCAAGCATAGTTAAGCACTGAAAGGTAAAAAAACAAAAGCAAATAAGCACAATAAGACATACATAAGCTAAAAATAAGCTGTGCTACAGTAACTTTAAAGCAAAAATTTAAAAAGAAGTATACCTTTGATCCTTGCTCAAAACAGGATTATGTGAAACCTAAATAAGCTCTAACCTACCCTTAGCTTATAAATAAGCTTAACTAAGAACCCAATGAGCCATCCATTTTTGCCCATTCATCCATTTGCTATCAAACAGTATATATATATATATATATATATATATCCTGCTGATTTTATGCTTTGTGTAGTTGTCTTTGTCTTTGATTACAGGTTATATTTGATAAGAAGAAGCTAGGAAGTTCTTAGAAAGTTTCATTGGATGACTCTTGGAGGACGATTTAACCAGATATCGCATGTTTCTTCTCCATTATTAAGCAAACCAGGGGAGTACTAGTTTCTTTTACTTGTCTTCTTTTCCCTTTATTCGTTTTTACGGGTACTTTTATCGAACAATAGGAACAATGTTCAACTTAAGTGTAGGGGAAAATAAGCCTTACTTTAATTGCCATTTACTTTGTCCTTAAAATGATGGGTAATATATCGAAACATAGCATAGAAAGGTAATTTTGACCAAAATTTAATTTTTTTTATGACACATACCGACAAAACCCGAGTACTAATAGCGTCTCATTGATAGGAATTTATATGACTAGCACAAAAACCTTCAAAATTCCACCCCAAAAATGTGAGGTTTGCCTTTAGATCTATAGGAATTCGAGTATCTATTATTGATACCCAAGATAGTTTATACCTTTAGCTTTCTCGAGTTAAGGTTCGAATGTAGTCATATGTGGCTATTCTGTCATTACGGATGTGTACGTATGGTCTTTGTTGCCTTTTCTGGAGCATTGGTATCGGTGTTAAATTATATGAGTGTACCGGTAGTATATTAAATTCTAAAACTTATTTTTGTGATGCATCCTGAGACCGCATAGTAAGTATTAGGATTTTCTAGATAAAAGGCACTAAGATTAACCCATGCTTTAAACCTGTAATTGTTATGATAGTCACACCGATCATGTAACTATCCCACGCCCTTACAATGCATTCATTTTTAGTGCAGGATACCCCTAGTACAACCCTCTAAGCCTATCCATTTCATGGTTTTCGTAATTTTCTCGTTAAGCCAGACTATTAATGAAGAGCAATGTCACCCTTAAAGCAATCGTTACACCCAAATCGCCTTAGTCTACCTTATATGTACTCACATTTAGTACATTATTGTTTTAACCCAAGTTAATTATTGAGTACACGGTTGCTAAGTCCTTATCTTTGTAAATACTGTTTTGGGACGATTGGGATTCATGGTAGTATTTATCTTATGAAGACTTGGGGAAGAAGTAATTTATTACCCCCAGTAGAGCTCAATAAGCTCCATGTTATTTTGATCCACCTCAAATCGGGTCATTAGTTAGATTGTAATTATCGAGTATGTAAAAGTTCAAGTGTAGGGGTGTATCTATAAACCCCCATGATGTATTATATGTTTAAGCAATGGCAGAGCAAAAATGTACGAAAAAATGTATATAAAAAAAGAGTAAAAAAAATGTATGGGCTGCCATTTGCTTATGTTTATATTAGAGTCAAGATAAGAAAAAGAAAAAGATTGATGTAGAGTTGTGTAGAGTTTGTATATTTTGTCTGAGTCTTTGGCTTAGCAACCAAATCAGCGTGTATTCGTATAAATAATTAGCTAACCCTTTCACCCCAAATTCACCCAAAAGTCACTCCCCAAATGTATCCCATCCGTTTTCGTTTCCACTTATGTTATCTTACACCTACACCCCATAACCCTTTAAAAGACCTCTTTGACAGTAATGAATAATACTTGCGCCTAGCGGTGGAGGTTTGATCCTTTACCAAGCCTATGGTAATTTATATGCTATGACAGGTAATGAGTGTTGATTTTCCGTTTCCCCATTATGTTATAATTTATTATACACCCGAGTGAAAGAAAGAATCCCAAACACTTATGTGAGGTGCTAGTATATACTTTCCGTGCTTTTAATTACGAGGTCTAGAAGGTTGTGTTGTAAAATGCTTTTAGAGAGTAGGTTAAATGCCTCCAATATTGTTATTGTCTAGGTAGAAAAGCCCATTTGCTTGAGGACAAGCAAATCCCAAGTGTAGGGGTATTTGATGAGGTGTCATTTTATACACTATTTTGGGATCATTTAACCCCCTAAATCATGCAAATATGCCCAGATTATGTGCTTAATCGTTTGTTTTCAGGTTTTTAGCACTTGGATGGCATTTGAAGGAAATACACGTGACTTGGACTCATTTGGAGAAGAAACAAACAAGACTACAGACCTACACCAAATCTCTTGAAGAATTATGCATCCAGCGCGTGAAGACGGCGTCACAGGCATAAAGCGACGCCGTCGCAATCTATCTGGTGACGGCATCAGGAAAATAACGATGGCGTCAGGACATGGCCGACATAAAAGAGGATCTAGAATCATCTGTGTGGCGACGGCGTCAGGACTTTAAAGCGACGTCATCACAGTGATTTTTCTATATATATTAAACCAAAATTAGGGTTTTAAGTGTGTAACTTTGTATAACTTTAGGGAGACAAACCCTAGTCGTTCTAGCAGCCTTTAAGGTCATTTTAGGGCTTCAAAAGCCTATTGTAACTACCTTTAATCCATGTTTTAATCAAGTAAGATTATTTATCATTAATCATTCAATATGTCTATGTGTTGTTTGATTGATTTATGTTCTTGCTTTATCTTTAACATGCTAGGCTAAACCCTCCTTTGTATTTACTTATGATTGCATGAAACTTAGGTTGTAGATCCTTTTGATGTTGCTTCTTGTTGATGGATGTGCACGTTAGGCTTTAGAAAACTAGCCATAAGATATTAAATTGGCATAGACGTCTAGGGAAATGCGAGTGTGTAGAAAAGATACCATCGGTAACAGTCTTCATACTACCTTACCCCTAATATGGTTGATCCCTTTTAAGATATTTCACATGCATTTAATATACTCTTAGGGGCCTTGTAATAGTCTTCATACTACCTTACTTATGCATTTCCCTAACGGAATATTAAGTAGACGGTGGGTTTGTGTAATCCGTTCATGACCTAGGAAATACTTACACAGATCATCACAAGTGTGACAAGGCAACAGATCTAGGAGAAGTAATCTGAGGAGTAGAGCATGATTAGGTAAATACATCAATTTATCATAAAGTTATCACCAGTAGTTTAGATTATATTTAGTTTAATTATTAGTTAATCAAACCAACCTCTCAAACCATTGATTTATTTGCTTTCCATAAAATATAAAAATAACAAAAAGAATCTTCTTTCAACCCCTTAGAATTCTGTTAGACAGTGTTCGAGCCTTCCCAAACTATTCCCCTAGAGAACGATAACAACCCCCGAGTCTTGCCTATACTACACTACAACGATTAGGTACACTGCCTAGGGGATTGTAAAACTTCCTGTGAAGTCTTTGCAACCCTCACATCAGGGAGGTTGGCTGGGTTCACTCTAAATCTGGTGTTGTTTTAGGGCTTTGAGTATCGATTTCTACATGGTATCAGAGCCAGGTTGCTCTATACCAAAGTTCTAAATCGGTTTTAAAATTAGGATTTTATATCAAAATTTGGGGGTTTTGATCTAAAGGTTAGATCATGGTCTTAATTGGTATTTTCAAGTGGTTTGAGTCTTGAATTTGTTAGATCTGATGATTAATTAGTTTTTTGAGAAATTATGGTTTCTAAAAATTTGGGGGTTTTATTAATCGTGGTGTTAAAGCTCTATTAGAGCTTGTGTACAATGATTAATCAAATTTAATTACTATTTTTGGTTAAGAATTATGGTTTACTGTATCAAACCCCAATTAAGGTTAAAAGTGTTTGACTCTTGGTCAAATTGTGATCTAATTGATCTTTATTGCAACGTTCTTGCAATCTTGTGTTAAAACCCTAATATCAAAATTAGGGTTTCAACCTGTCTTGATCAATTAGTCTTGTTTTTTGAAGAATTTATTATTTCTAATTTTGTAGTTGTGTATTTTCAGGTTTTTCATTGTGCTATCAAGGTTGTGGATCTTCTTGATCTTTAAGTTGTTGCTACGCGTGCACTTTAACACCCCTTTCACTTTTCTCTTAGGAATTGTTTTCTGGTGTTTTTAGAATTGGTGTAAGGGATAGGTCAAGAGATTGATTGATTGGTTATAATTGGATTTGGATATTGGTGGTTTTGTGTGACTGAAGGAGTTGGTGGTTTCTTGATTCTGATATAAATCTATTTTTTTATTTAAATTTTTTTTTCTTATCAAGAAATATTGCCTTGACGTACTTCCTTGAGAAACAAGGAATCCTGGTTGATCTTGATAAGTTTTTTGGTACATTGTTTATATCAAGGTCTAGCTATTACCCAAAAGGTGATTTGTTGTTTTGTTCTTGCAATCTTGTTGATGTGTTTCTTGTTGTTTCTAATTTGTTCCTTATTTGTGTGTTATCATGGTTGATGGTGATAAGCCCCCTAGGAGAGACCCTAAGAAAAAAGGTGTTGAGGGGGTCGTAGTGAATTAAAACTTGATATATATGACCCTATTTATGTTTACCCTCAAGACATTGGTTCTTAGTTGATTACCTTCAAGCTTGAAGGTACTGAGAATGACAAGGTCTGGTCTGCTATTGTGTAGTTGGCATTACACACAAGAAATAAAAGTGAATTAATTAATGGAAAATATGTTAGAGATATTAATGATGGACCTTTACAAGAACAACGGGACAAGTGTAATGTTATTGTTTTATCTTGGTTGTTGGGTTGTGTGTCACCGGATTTGTATAAGGGACAAATGTTTTGTAAAAATGCTAAAAATGTTTAGGATGAGTTAAAAGAGACATACGATAAACAATATGGTTCTATTATCTATAATCTGCATCATAAAATATATACTTTAACTCAATCTGTTATGTCATTGTCTGAGTATTATCATGAGTGCAATTCCCTGTGGAGGCTATTTGATTCACTAGTCGATCTGCCTACTTGCACTTGTGAAGGTAGTCCCAATCTTAAGGAACATGCTCAACTTCTCAGGTTGATGTAGTTCTTGATCGGACTTGATGATGTGTTTAACTCTGTTAGAAGTATTATTCTTACTACTAAACCTAAACCTGATGTTGAATCTGCTTTTGCTACTCTCTCTAGAGATGAGTCACATATGAATAGTCATTCTTCATCTAAAAATGTGAAAGTTGGACCTTATGCCTTTGCAACTAGGCCTAGTAATAGCAATTGGAACTCAAACAGGAATAATACTAATACTAACAACAATAGAAAGTTTGGCAGGTTATCAAACTTAGTTTTTAAACATTGTAATATGATTAGGCATACTATTGATAGATGTTTTGAGTTGGTAGGTTATCCACCTGGGGTTAAAAAGGTTAATGTGAATCAAATCAAAAAAAAAAAAAAAAAAAAAAAAATTAAAAATAAAAAAATTAATAATAATAAAAAAAAGTAAAATAAAATAAATAAAAATAAAATAAAATAAACAAATGAAAAATGAAAAAAAAAAATAAATAAAAAAAAAAAAATTAAGATAAAAAAAATAAATATAAAATAAAAAAAAAAACAAAAAAAAGAAAAAGAAAATAATGAATAAAAAAAAATAAATGAAGAAATGTATAAAAAATATAAAAAAAATAAAAAAAAAAATACTATAATAAAAAAAAAAATAAAAAAAAATAAAAAAAAAAAATTAAAAAAAAATAAAAAAATGATAATAAATAAAAATAATATTATAATTATAAAAAAAAATAATAATTAAATGAAAAATAATGAAATGTAATGGGAAAAAAAAACAATGAAAAAAAAAATTAAATATAAAAAAAATATTAATAAATAATAAATGAAAATAAAAATAAAAAAAAAAAAAAAAAATAAAATGAAAAAAATAAAAAACAATATAAAATACATAAAAATAAAAAAAAAATAATGAATTATAAATGAAAATAAAAGAAAAAATAAAAAAAAATAAAAAGAAAAAAAAATAAAAAAAAAATGAAAAAAAAAATATAAATAAAAAATATGGAAAAAAAAAAAAGTAAAAAAAAAATAGTAAAAAAAAAATAATAAAAAAAAAAAATAAAAGGAAAAAATAAATAAATAAATAAAAAAAAAAAATGTGGAAATATATAATATAAAAATATATGAATATATAAAAAAAAAAAAAAAATAAAAAAAAAAAACATAAAATAAAAAATAAAAAAATAAAAAAAATTGAAAAAAAAAAAATAATGATAAATGAAAAAATAAAAAAATGAAACAAAAAAAAATAAAATATAAAAAATGAAAAAAAAACAACTAAATATTAAAATGAAAAAAAATAAAAAATAAATAAAAATGGAGATAAAATAAATAAAGTAAAAAATGAGAACAACATAAAAAAAATAAAAATAAAAAAAAAAAAAAAAAAATGAAAAAAGAAAAAAAAAAAAAAATAATGAATATAAAATAATTAATGAAAAAAATAGAAAAAAAAAAATAAAATAAAAAAAAAAAATATAATGATGAAAAAAAAATGATAATGATGAAAAAAATGAAATAAAATAAAAAAAAAAAAAAATAATATGTAAAAAAAAATTAAAAAAAAAAAAAAATGAAATGGAAATAAATAAAAAACTAAAAAAAAAAAAATAAAAAAAAAAAAATAATAATATAAAAAAATGAAAATAATAAAAAAAAAATGAATAAATATATTAAAAAAAAAATGAATATATAAAAAAAAAAAAATAAAAAATATAAAAAAAAAAAAAAACAAAAAAAAAAAAAATAAAAAAAAAAATATAAAAAATGAAATTAATATTAATTAAAAAATGAAAAAATAGTGAGAAAATTAAAAAATGATGAAAAAATATATATTAATAAGAATTAAAAAAAAAAAAATAATAAATAATGAAAAGGAAAAAAATGTAATGAATGAGAAAAAAAAAATATAAAAAAAAAAAAAATGGAAAAAAGAAAAAAAAAATATATAAAAATGAAACAAAAAATAAAATAACTATATGAAAAAAAAAAAAAAATAAAAAAAAAAAAAGAGTGAAAAAAAAAAATATATAAAAACAAAAATAAAAATAAAAATAAAAAAATAATATAAAAAATAATATAAAAAATTAAATAAAAAATGAAAAAAAATTAAAAAAAAATATAAATAAAAAATATTAAAAAAAATGGAATAAGAATTAAAATAAAAAAAAAGAAAAAAAAAAAAACAAAAAAAAATAAATAAATAAAAATTAAAAATAAAAAAAATAAAATAATAAAAAATGAAATGAATAAAAATGAAAAAAAATATTGGAAAAAATATTAAATGAAAAAAAAAAAAAAAAAAAATAAAAAAAATTAAAATATAAATAAAAAAAAAATTATAAAAAAATGAAAAATATAAAAATAAAAATACATGAATGAATAAATAAAAATAAATAAAAAAAAAAAATAATAAAAAAATATGAAAATAATATGAAAAAATAAAGAAAAAAAAATAAAAAAAAAGAAATAAATAAAAATAATTAAAAAAAAAAAAAAATTAAAAATATAAATAAAAAAAAAAAAAATTGAATAAAAAAAAATATTAAAAAAAGATAAAAAAATATGAAGTAATATAATGAAAAAATAAAAAAAAATAAATTAAATAAAAAAAAAAAAAAAAACAAAAAAAAGAAAAAAAAAAAATGAAAAAAAAAAAAAAAAAAAAAACAAAAAAATAATTATTAAAATAAATAAAGATATAAAAATAAAAATAAAAAAAAAATAATAAAATAATAGGAAAAAATAAAATAAATGATTAAAAAAAAAAATAATTAAATTAAAAAATAATATAAAAATTAAATGAAAAATAAAATAAATAATAA
>BQNB010039504.1:46629-48017 GCA_026074375.1 Tanacetum coccineum
GTGCTGTTGTTAGCTCTTTGGTCTTTTGTGTTCATTTTAGATTCTAAATTAAGTTTAGTTCAAGCTATTTTTATAAGTTAGATGTGTTTTAGCTAAGTTTTCAATAGTTAGTATCAATATAGCTCAAATCTGTTAAGTTTCTTTTGCATTAATAGCTTAATTCAGCTTTAGCTTTTGTGATTGCTTAATTTGTGTTTAGATAAGTGTTAAAATATAGTAGAAAGAAGTTTAATTGGTCTGCATTTGAAGGTTTTTAGATTTAGTTCATTAGCATGTCAACTGCATCAGTAGTGTTAAAAAAGTTAAAAGTCATTTTCTAGCTTAATTTGCAGTAGGTTAAAATAGGTGTTAGGTTTTAGTTTTCAGCATAAAAGTAGCTTAAATATCATAGTTTACAAGTTTGCAATTAGTTTTTAAATTCTAGCTTATTTTATAATCTAAATTTAAACTGCAAATTTGCCTTTTGTCTTTTTATTTTTAAATTAAAATTCAGCATAATCTAAGCTTGGGGTCTGTTTTTAAGTGCTTTTTTAATAAGCTATTGGATTTCAAACCTTGTTTCAATAGTTGATTTTAGAAGCTAATTAGTTATAGTATAATCTTGCTTAAGCCATTTCCCTATAAGAATCCAAGAGCTTATCTAAAAATAAGCTCAAAGGTCCCTATAGGGCCTGTTTGGTATTTAGTGTTAATACAAGAGCTTATTTAGTCTTCTAGCTTATTGCTAGCTTATTTTTAGTTATGTTTAGTTCATTAGCTTAGGTTTAGCATATTATAGCTTAATTAATTTTAACTTTAGCTTATTTAGTATATTAGCTTATTTTAGTTTAAGAAAAACTCAAAAAAAAGAAAGTTAAGTAGTAACTGTTTACTTTTCAGTTATTTTCTAGCTTATTTAGGGCTTTTTATAAAAAAATTCTTTTATTAAAAATGCTTATTTTAAGCTGTTCTAAAACTTTGCTTTTTTAAGTTTTTATAAAAAAAGGGGGGGAAGGTGGAAATCAGGGGTGAGCAAGACTCGAACCCCCGACCTCAACACCCTCAACCCTCTTTATAACACACACCACACACTCACTACCACTGCGCCCTGGAGTCTTTTTCGTTATACATCTACATTATTTATCTTTTATACACGTTTTAGTCCATTAAGCCTTATAAGCTGTTTTAGCTTAATTCGTGGCTTATTCATTAAGCTGTGACATCGAGCTTATTTTTCCTAGGTTCTAATTAGTATAAGCTATTTTTTGTATTTTTTCTAGAATTTTTATATTTAGTTTAGTATTTTTAAACTTTTATTTTCATTAAAAACTTCAAAAAATCATAAAAATAGAAAAATAATCAAAAAAATATAAATCTTTTTTAGAAAATTTTCTTTTATCATAAAGTTT
>BQNB010039505.1:1745-48017 GCA_026074375.1 Tanacetum coccineum
TTTAATATTAAGAAGAATTCTTAATGAAACAGTAAAACTAAGAACATATAATTCAATAAACAATAAGCTCTAATATTATGAATGAAACAATACGAATACTCTTAATAATTTTCATAGAGTATCAAAAACTATAGTTTTACTGTTTCATTAAGAATTCTTCTTAATATTAAAGATTAGATTCCGCATAATCTTTAATACACTCAAACACAGTTTCTACTATAGTTGTGTTAGATTTATCTAATATAACTAATCCTTATACAAGCTTAAAGAATGCGATCTATTAAAGTGGGATCAACAAGCCCCAAAATCTAATACAACAATAGTAAAAGATCGACACAAACAAGACTCCTACAAAGATTTGATTTTCTCAATCAAAGCAATCTTTCTTGACACCTGCCGATATTTTTCTAAAATCACTTTTCTAATCTCCAACAACTGAATAAGATCTTGTTTTTATCCTCGTTTAGACACTCTAGAATCTTGTACCTCTTGGCTGGTGGACACAAACCCTCTAGTTCAGTTATAAACAGTTGCCTTTCGTTTGTATGCTCAAGCAACTCAACCTATAAGTTGTCGAGACCATTTACAAACTCAAGATCTCTCGCATTCTCCCGATCATAGTACACCAACATCCTTTCAAACAACCTCCTAGAATTAGCAGCTATTGCAAGTTCATCTAGTCGTGGGAAGTAAGCCATTTTTTGTTTATTGGGATTTTGTTTTGAAGGTGTTTATTGAGTTAAAAATGTTTCTGGGTTTGAAACGATTGGGAGTATCACCCCTTAAATATCAACAAATAATTTAATGCAATTGACTGTCTAAAGTCAATACGTATACTTTAATAAAGAGTTGCAATGCATCTGACTGTTTCTCACACGACTCAACACATCGCATTAAATTTGTAGAAGTTGCGGGAAACAATATGGTAGGTAACAGTAAGTTCATGCACCAAGTATGCAATAATATAAATAAGTTTAGGGATGAACGATACATCGTAACTCTTCATATTAACCGGTGATAATGAAACGTCATGACCGTTAAGGGTTAAGAACATCATAACCCTTAACACAAACCCTTATATAAATTAACACACAAGATCACAAGGTTCATCTTCCAAAACAAACATGAAGCGCAAACGCATAGAAACTTCAAAAACTAATCTTGAACGTTCAAAAATAGGTGGTCATCTACAAGAACTAGAACAAGTCACAAAATCTAAAAATTATGCTCTTATGTGGGTTGTGCAAATGGAAAGGGAGGTTGAGAATGACAATCAAATAGCATGAAAACTGTTGGATGTTGTGAAAGACGTTGACAAAAGTTTGAAAAAAGGCAAGGAATTATTGACGAGTTAAAGGTTAAAAAGGGTATGCGTGCATGGAAAGCTGTTACTTTTGACAGGGAAGTTGAACATCACGAGATGGGGATGCGCCAACAATTAATGCTGCACATCAACGAAACTCAGATGCGTACCTTTGAAAAAAGGGAATTTTTGTTGAAGCCATGAAGAAACTTTAAATGGATGATGTTGTAATTATATTGTGTTTTCTGTTGTTCTTTCTTATGTTATTGACAGTAAAGTAATAACTTTTACAACATTGCATAGGTTTGTGTTGTAATTAGCATTGACTACTTTTGTATGTTGATGTTTGGATAAGTTAGACTTTTACAAATCAATATGGGTTAGGAAACCAACATGGGATATTTGATCATCCTTCCTTCCATCTGATCAACTTGGGTACTTTAAAAAAGAATACTACTTTGACTACTACTTAATCAATAGCATAAAAAACAATACAAAGCATTTGAAAATATTATAATATGGTAACAAACATAATCACTAAATCACATACTCAAACAACGAATATACAAGTAAACCACCAGAAACCAAATACCAACCAAAATCTAATCTAGTCTCCCTAAATTCATCTTACTAACAAAGGTATGCTTCTCACGAACACTAAGATGGGATTCATCCACCATCATCTGAAGAAGCGTCATCTTATACAACTCACGCTTTTGTCAACGTCTGAGTAAATGAACAATTTCCTTCGCCACATCTTTACAACTTAACCGCTCAACCTCCTTTAGCACGTCTTTAATTTCTTTAACAAAGTTAGATACCTCCTCACATAGATCTCTAAACTTCTCCTCAAGCATCAACTCAGTCTCCACTTATCTCTTGATTAAGACTAGCAATTGATTATCAATTTCAATAACCTTTGCATCCTTTGCAATCTCCTCGATATAGTTCATTTTTTTCTGAAAAACTAGAAGGATTGTAACTACTTATTTATAGGGTGGCAATCGGGTTTTATGACAAATTAGGTTTCTAACGAAAGAATAATAGGCGTATATAGGGGAGGGAAAATAAAAAAAAAGTGAGGGACGAAATGCGCAAACGCTAAACAAGAAAAAAACTAGAACAATAAACGTACTGTAGTAAACTAAGGGTGAGGGACCAACGACGCAACCAAAAATAATTATGAAATGACGATTCTGCCCTTCAACAAAAAGGCGACGTGGCAAGTATAACGACGGAGATAACTGTCGTTACCCATAACGGAGCTCCAGGGACCAAATGGGTAACTGTCGTGTCAAATATGGACCCCGTATGAGAGTCCCCGTTATCTGGGGATCAAACGGGCAAACGGGGTAGAGTTTCGAGACCAACAGTGTAATTTACCCTAGATCTTATGAATTTTGAATTTTATGTGGAGTGTACCCCTCATCTTGGTGGTCGATACCATGCAAGAACTAAATCTTATATTTTTCTTTGTACTTTTACGTGATAAATTTGCTAATAAACATGATAACATTTAGAGGGATTGGTGCAGATGATATAAGCACCAAGTTATAGCTGCTTCAAGTCTTGTGGTGTCGTTATTGTTGCACCGCCCTTCGCGTTATAGGCGCAATGCCCAAAGGAAAACGGAAGTACATTATTATGTATTCTTTTTAGTTTAAATTAAATAAAATTTGTGCGTCTCGTATATCACAACTTGTTCGAGAGAAGGTGGTTTTTACGTTATGTGTTACAAGAATGTTATAAGGCAAAATATGACGTGACATGGTAGATAACCTACTCATAACCAGCGATGTACCTAGATATTTTTAAAAGATATTTGTCTAATTGTTTCTTTTCTTTATTGATTCGCTTGTGATATTAATGATGTTAACTCTTCTTGTAAGTTTTTAATTAATTCATAATAATGTTTGAGGTTCTATTATGAATGGAAAGAATATCCGTATCTGATGGGGACCCGGTCCATAAACTAGTTTTACTGGGGAATCTCTGAGTTGATCGGCGATATGGATAGGAATCCCCGAAATATGAAACCAGGGATGGGACTCGGATGGGGATAACATTAACGAAACTTAGATGGGGATGCGCTAATAATTAATGCTGCACATCAACGAAACTCAGATGCGTACCTTTGAAAAAAGGGAATTTTTGTTGAAGCCATGAAGAAACTTTAAATGAATGATGTTGTAATTATATTGTGTTTTCTGTTGTTCTTTCTTTTGTTATTGACAGTAAAGTAATAACTTTTACAGCATTGCATAGGTTTGTGTTGTAATTAGCATTGACTACTTTTGTATGTTGATGTTTGGATACGTTAGACTTTTACAAATCAATATGGGTTAGGAAACCAACATGGGATATTTGATTATCCTTCCTTCCATCTGATCAACTTGGGTACTTTAAAAAAGAATACTACTGTGACTACTACTTAATCAATAGCATAACAAACAATACAAAGTATTTGAAAATCTTATAATATGGTAACAAACATAATCACTAAATCACATACTCAAACAACGAATATACAAGTAAACCACCAGAAACCAAATACCAACCAAAATCTAATCTAGTCTCCCTAAATTCATCTTACTAACAAAGGTATGCTTCTCACAAACACTAAGATGGGATTCATCCACCATCATCTAAAGACGCGCCATCTTATACAACTCACGCTTTTGTCAACGTCTGAGTAAACGAACAGTTTCCTTCGCCACATCTTTATAACTTAACCGCTCAACCTTCTTTACCACGTCTTCAATTTCTTTAACAAAGTTAGATACCTCCTCACATACATCTCTAAACTTCTCCTCAAGCATCAACTCAGTCTCCACTTATCTCTTGATAAAACTAGCAATTGATTATCAATTTCAATAACCTTTGCATCCTTTGCAATCTCCTCGATATAGTTCATTTTTTTTGAAAAACTAGAAGGATTGTATCTACTTATTTATAGGGTGGCAATCGGGTTTTATGACAAATTGGGTTTTTAACGAAAGAATAATAGGCGTATATAGGGGAGGGAAAATAAAAAAAAGTGAGGGACCAAATGCGCAAACGCTAAACGACAAAAAACTGGAACAATAAACGTACTGTAGTAAACTAAGGGTGAGGGACCAACGACGCAACCAAAAATAATTATGACATGACGATTCCGCCCTTCAACAAAAAGGCGACGTGGCAAGTATAACGACGGAGATAACCATCGTTACCCATAACGGAGCTCCAGGGACCAGACTGGAAACTACGATGTCAAATATGGACCCCG
Organism: Tanacetum coccineum; assembly: GCA_026074375.1. Lineage (NCBI taxonomy): Eukaryota > Viridiplantae > Streptophyta > Magnoliopsida > Asterales > Asteraceae > Tanacetum > Tanacetum coccineum. Next base: position 6,317 of record BQNB010039505.1, read on the forward strand.
TATGAGAGTCCCCCTTATCTAGGGATCAAACGGGCAAACAGGGTAGAGTTTAGAGACCAACAGTGTAATTTACCCTAGATCTTATAAATTTTGAATTTTATGTGGATTGTACCCCTCATCTTGGTGGTCGATACCATGCAAGAACTAAATATTATATCTTTCTTTGTACTTTTACGTGATAAATTTGCTAATAAACATGATAACATTTAGAGGGATTGGTGCAGATGATACAAGCACCAAGTTATAGCTGCTTCAAGTCTTGTGGTGTCGTTATTGTTGCACCGCCCTTTTGCGTTATAGGCGCAATGCCAAAAGGATAACGGAAGTACATTATTGTGTATTCTTTTTAGTTTAAATTAAATAAAATTTGTGCTTCTCGTATATCACAACTTGTTCGAGAGAAGGTGGTTTTTACGTAGTGTGTAACAAGAATGTTATAAGGCAAAAGCTGACGTGACATGGTAGATAACCTACTCATAACCTGCGATGTACCTAGATATTTTTAAAAGATATTTGTCTAATTGTTTCTTTTCTTTATTGATTCGCTTGTGATATTGAAGATGTTAACTCTTCTTGTAAGTTTTTAATTATTTCGTAATAATGTTTGAGGTTCTATTATGAATGGAAATAATATTCGTATCTGATGGGGACCCGATCCATAAACTGGTTTTATTGGGGAATCTCTTAGTTGATCGGCGATAGGGATAGGAATCCCAAAAATATGAAACCAGGGATGAGACTCGGATGGGGATAACATTAACGAAACTCAGATGGGGATGCGCCAACAATTAATGTTGCACATCAACGAAACTCAGATGCGTACCTTTGAAAAAAGGGAATTTTTGTTGAAGCCATAAAGAAACTTTAAATGGATGATGTTGTAATTATATTGTGTTTTCTGTTGTTCTTTCTTTTGTTATTGACAGTAAAGTAATAACTTTTACAACATTGCATAGGTTTGTGTTGTAATTAGCATTGACTACTTTTGTATGTTGATGTTTGGATAAGTTAGACTTTTACAAATCAATATGGGTTAGGAAACCAACATGGGATATTTGATTATCCTTCCTTCCATCTGATCAACTTGGGTACTTTAAAAAAGAATACTACTTTGACTACTACTTAATTAATAGCATAACAAACAATACAAAGCATTTAAAAATCTTATAATATGGTAACAAACATAATCACTAAATCACATACTCAAACAACGAATATACAAGTAAACCACCAGAAACCAAATACCAACCAAAACCTAATCTAGTCTCCCTAAATTCTTCTTACTAACAAAGGTATGCTTCTCACGAACACTAAGATGGGATTCATCCACCATCATCTGAAGACGCGTCATCTTATACAACTCACGCTTTTGTCAACGTCTGAGTAAACGAACAGTTTCCTTCGCCACATCTTTACAACTTAACCTCTCAACCTCCTTTACCACGTCTTCAATTTCTTTAACAAAGTTAGATACCTCCTCACATAGATCTCTAAACTTCTCCCCAAGCATCAACTCAGTCTCTACTTATCTCTTTATTAAGACTAGCAATTGATTATCAATTTCAATAACCTTTGCATCCTTTGCAATCTCCTCGATATAGTTCATTTTTTTCTGAAAAAATAGAAGGATTGTAACTACTTATTTATAGGGTGGCAATCGGGTTTTATGACAAATTGGGTTTCTAACGGAAGAAGAATAGGCGTATATAGGGGAGGGAAAGTAAAAAAAAAGACGTGAGGGACCAAATGCGCAAACGCTAAACGACAAAAAAATGGAACAATAAACGTACTGTTGTAAACTAAGGGTGAGGGACCAACGACGCAACCAAAAATAATTATGAAATGACGATTATGCCCTTCAACAAAAAGGCGACGTGGCAAGTATAACGGCGGAGATAACTGTCGTTACCTATAACGGAGCTCCAGGGACTAAACAGGTAACTACTGTGTCAAATATGGACCCCGTATGAGAGTTCCCGTTATCTGGGGACCAAACGGGCAAACGAGGTAGAGTTTGGGGACCAACAGTGTAATTTACCCTAGATCTTATGAATTTTGAATTTTATGTGGATTGTACCCCTTATCTTGGTGGTCGATACCATGCAAAAACTAAATCTTATATTTTTCTTTGTACTTTTACGTGATAAATTTGCTAATAAACATGATAACATTTAGAGGGATTGGTGCAGATGATATAAGCACCAAGTTATAGCTGCTTCAAGTCTTGTGGTGTCGTTATTGTTGCACCACCCTTTCGCGTTATAGGCGCAATGCCAAAAGGATAACGGAAGTACATTATTATGTATTCTTTTTAGTTTAAATTAAATAAAATTTGTGCGTATCGTATATCACAACTTGTTCAAGAGAAGGTGGTTTTTACGTTGTGTGTTACAAGAATGTTATAAGGCAAAAGCTGACGTGACATGGTAGATAACCTACTCATAACCTGCGATGTACCTAGATATTTTTAAAAGATATTTGTCTAATTGTTTCTTTTCTTTATTGATTCGCTTGTGATATTGAAGATGTTAACTCTTCTTGTAAGTTTTTAATTAATTCGTAATAATCTTTGAGGTTCTATTATGAATGGAAAGAAATATCCGTATCTGATGGGGACCCGGTCCACAAACCGGTTTTACTGGGGAATCTCTGAGTTGATCGGCAATGGGGATAGGAAATCCCTGAAATATGAAACCAGGGATGGGACTCGGATGGGGATAACATTAACCCCCCCCCCCCTTCCATGATCTTTCTAGCGTGTAAGTATTTAAAATTTATATGTTATATCCATACTCGATTAACTTGTATATGTAAATGTATATATGTTTATGAGTACCGACATGTATATTTATTTGCGTATGTGATATTAATATGATTAAACACCTTTAAAATTAGATGTATAAGCACAAACTATATATTAGTAATATATTTGTTTGTCTAAATATTTTGTCTCACAAAAGCTACAGTAACCTCTCACAAAGCTACAGTAGCAAAATTAAAATAATGAGGTTGTAGTTATATGAATAGTGTTTTACATGGTATACGTGTTTGTTTATGGAGAGATCCAACACATAGTGAATTACAAGCAACGTGTTTCTTCATCCTCATATCTAGCACATCTCTTCTCCCTCAAAAAATCCCACCGTCAATTGTTATAGACTTTCCATCGCCCAAAACAAACACACACAGGATTAAAAAATTACACTAAACACACACACAAACAAAACGGCGCCGCTTGAGTTCGTGATTCAAACCAGATGGGTAGGGCTGTAAACGAACCGGACGAACGCGAACGGAGGTATGTTCATGTTCGTTTATTTAATTTTAGCCGAACAAATAAACGAACGCGAATGCATAATTGGACCAAAATTGTTGTTCATGTTCGTTTATTTAAATTTGAACTTGTTCATGTTCGTTTATGTGCGTTCATTAATAAGTTAAACGAACGTAAATCAGACATAAATGAGCATGAATGAACATAAATGAACGTAAACGATCATATATAAACGAAAACAGACATATACGAACGTGTAACTAAAGTTGTTATTCTAAACGATCCATATGATCATCTTATATATATAATCATTATCCCAAAATATGATCTTAATATACAGTCATACTACTATATTAGCATCATGAGCACGCATAGTCAATTCTTGCATAAAGAAATCTAAACAACATCATTATCATAGTTAATATTCACGATGACTCATATAGAACGTCTTTCTAAACGTCGTCAAAGAAAGGTTTTTGATTTTGATCTGCCATTGAATGTGATACTAGAGAAGTAGAGAGGGTCACACAAAATTTATCTAAATCTACCCTTAAATGTCAAGTGTAAATAAAATATCTAGCATAAAAAAAAGTTATTTACTTGTACTGTGACTATTATTGGCGTCAAAATTCCCACTCATTAGAAGATAAGTTTCATCTTGTCACTTTCAACTTATCAATTTCAACTTTTTTTTGTCAATTTCAATTTCAACTTTAATGTTCTATATAAGAGAAATTAATAAGGAGTTAGTACAATATTACTTACGGACCTTAAATACTTGATATATTAATTTATTATTTTCTTTAATATTTGGGATGTTAATCTAACGTAAACGAACAAAATAAACGAACGTAATCAGACGTACATAATCGGGCGTTCACGAACGTAAATAAACGAACAAAGTGTTTGTTCACGTTTGTTTATTTAACTAAACAAACCAAAATTCTTGTTCGTGTTCGTTCATTTATTAAATAAACGAACATAAACGAATTTCTCGGGGAACGATTTACGAACGGTTCGTTGAACGTTCAGTTCGTTTACAGCCCTACAGACGGGATTCAAGTTTGCAAGATCCATATTGCATGTAAGTTATTCTACCTCAATCAATATCTTATCCATTTTCTTCATTGAATATTGAATTGGGTTTTTGTTTCTAAGACTTTTGTCAAATCATAATTTGGGTATTCAATGGGGGGTTTGGTTTGGATTCGTTTGTGTTGATGAAGATAATGTTATGTGTTTTGGGTATGCAGACTTTTGTAAACACTCAACAAGATGAGACAAAGAAATAGATGGATAAACGATTCAAGAAAGTTGAGAGTTTTGGAAACACTTAATGAAGAAAGATAAGTTTTTATTTTTATTAAATTTATTTTGTATAGAGTAATTAACCAATTTTGTTAAGTAAATGTAGATGCATATTTGAGACTAATGAAATTGGGGTTAATTAAGTTGGTGTTTGAAGGTACTCTTTAGTTAATTTTGCTTTTATCTTATGTTCAGGTGGGAGAACAAATGGCTCAACATGTTGTGCAACGGGTTTAGAAACTCCCAATTCAAATGAATTAAAGAGGTTTCAACAAAACTTGAATTTCAAAGTACGTTTATTTTTTCTATCTTTTGATAAAATGTTTTGATGACAGGGTACAGAAAAGTAGCGTGACCGAGGGATTTCGTGGCGTTTTTCATCGAATTTAGTATGCATAAAGAAAGGTAACTTCTTATATATAATTATATTGGTTTGGGTATTTTCTTATATATATTAATTGTAATTTGTTGTTGTTTACTTGGTTAATTGTATTCAATTTGGGATTTTTTAGTTTTTGTTCATATACTTTAAGTGATATATGGAGCTTAGAATTCAAGCCTTCTTAGACGCCCACTAATGACAACTTGATAATGAATCTGTATTCGTTCTTTTCTTTTGTTACATTATCTCATATCCTCTTCTTGCCACTCTAAAATTTTCTTTTGGGTATTAGTTATGAATGAAGGGCAACGGGTGTGTTCAGGGTGCGTGTTTATAGCGTGTAGGGTGTGTTCATGGGATGAGTTCAGTGAGTGGGTTGAGTGTGTTGCCTTATTGGTGTGTTCGGTGGATGTGTTCAATGCGTGCGTTCACGGGATGTCTTTAGGGGGTTAAGGTCTAATTTTAGTAATAGTTTATAGACTCCAATAGAGAAATGTAAACACGCTCATCAACCCTTCCAACTCACTTGGTAGATGTGCTATTTGTTGGTGACAGTGCACATGAGCTTTAAATCAACTGAAAGTTAGGACAGTTTGCTTTCAAGATGACCCAAGTGTTTATAAATGTTCATAGATCTGAAATCTTTTTGTAGGAACTCATATGTAAGTAGATGTATACCGTTTAATTCTGATTTAGATGGTTTATGCTCATTGGTATGGTTCCATGTGCATTTTGGAAGTAGTTATCCCAACTTCAGAGTGTGTACGGTATATAATCTAGCACAATGAGTAAGAATTACTCCTGTCAATTAGTACTATAGAATTAGAATTTGAATAGTTTGCATACCATTACAAATTTATTGCAACTACTTTCTATATATCGCCTCAGTTTCATCACATTGCTTTCAGGTGCTACTGTTTCATTTGTGAAAAGCAGTGTCAATAAGGCATCTACGAAGGAAGGTGGTCACTATCCACCTACTACCTGTTATGATTATCGGATTGAATTCGCATGTTTTCTCCATTATATATCACGCTATTTGGTGTTGCTCAGTGTAAAATTTTAGAATCAAAACATGATATTATGATCCAATGTTGGCAGGACTTAATGGAATGTATGCACAAGTGGACGGGTCGGGTCAAGGATACATACATCTAGAACAAAAGGTATCGCGTTGCTCAATGCCTTTTTGAGATAGAAATTTGGGAGGAATTGTCAGGAAAAGAAAAGTTGGTTCTTGACTCTCGCGATCGATATTTGCTTATGGACAGCAACCGTTTTCTGATTTACTAATAGAGCTGCAAATTTGTTATGATATTACCACGTAACAAGGTGTCAAAGAGGGTGGAAATGGTGCAGCGGCATTTGGGGGTTTCGAATTGCAATGTTGTCTATGTTGGTTACGCTGTTATAAAGGCCAATGCCTCTTTGATAAGGCCTTGACCACTTAGATTCTAAGAAGGGGTATGTTCTAGCCATAGTGAAGTTTGCAGGAAAAAAGGGTGTTTGGGATAGTATGCAAGATAGAGTGTAAAAATGGGTAAAAATATAATTATAGCAGAATAAAGGTAAGATACTTGTATTAGTTTGAATAATTCGAATTGTTAGGATTACAAACTATATATACATTCTAAAAAGGTGTCATGAAGAGTTGCAATGGTTCATGAATAGACACACCTTTTCAGACATAACTGTCATGTAACCATAATAACTAATTAACTGTCATATGGGTCGAATTTGACATGTGATCCATTCTAGGAACCCTGCAGACATTTTATCTTATGTACACTTGGTCTGCATTATTAATAAAAACATATACTAAGGTTTTATTATATAGACTAATAATATAATGAAGGTTTTTTATGATCTTATTCTCCAACAGTCACCTCCCTAAGATCATAAACCTTCTGATGCTTGCTCCTTGCTTGATTTCAAGTGATGATGGTAAAATCATCACTTGTATTGCTTCCTGAATCTTCATTGCTTGTCATCCTTGAAGTTGGTGGTCCTAAGACCATTCCCTGTAGGTTTTGTGTCCTTGTAGAGTGTGATAGAGTTGGTTGTTCTTGACTGTCTTCTCCTTCTTCTGTGTCTTCTAATTTGACACCAAAATGCTCCACTTTTCCTTTTCCCTTTTGAACTGCAATCCTTCCTGTGGGTGCACCAGTCTCACTAAAATCCCATTGGTGAGACATAAGACAATCTCTGTCTTTGCCTTCTACTTTCCTTTCAATCTCTCTTGTAGCATTATTAAAGAATAGTCTGGTTAAATCCACCATTGTATTCCTGTTGTGGTGCTCTTGCAGTTTTGAAATAGGATATGAAAACATCCAGATACTTCATGTAGCATCTTTTAATCTCTTCTCCATTTCCCTTTGACAGTCCCAAAATTTCACCAATTGTGTCAAATTCTTGACAAAAATGCACACTCAGATATCCTCCAAGTCCTTCCACTAGTTTGTATAGATCAAACAAGTGTATTTGTACTCCATTTATGGTTGGAGGGATTGGCCCAGGGAGTGATCTATCAAGGTAGTAATTGTAGAACCATTTCACCACCTTGTTGAATCTGTTTCTGAATATGTCCCATTCCTGATTCACTATATCATCTTGCTTGATTAAATTGAGGAATGCCACATATTCATTAAAGGTTTGCACCTTTGTTGAATTGAAGGTTCCTTAATTCTGATCATAATCATTCTTTCATGCTTTCTCGTTGTTAGAAGTGTCTTCAAAGTATTCTTCCAAGTATTGATTCGGCCTTGTCCTTAATCTGTCCTCATCTAAGCCTTTTCCTCTTTTGAGTTGTTGAATTACACCAAACTGCATCTGTTGTGTTCATAGATGATTTCAAAACCTTGCTTTTCCAATAAATCCATTGAAAGGATATTCAAAGTAACTTCTGGTGCATAGTACACTCCTGGTACCAAACATCCTTGACCCCCATCTTCTATTATCACTTCACCAATTCCATAAGTGAAGAGAAATTTCTTTTGGTTTTCCAACTTGTTTACTGTGAATGCTTCCTTGATGTTGCAGAAGAAATCCTGTTTGTAACATAAATGTTTGTCTGTGTGGTTGCTTATATACCATATATCATCCCATGTTCCATGATCAGTTCCTTTGATCATGTATGTTGTGGAGAAGTGGATGCTTTCTTATGAAAAGCGATGTCAATAAGGCATCTACGGAGGAAGGTGGTCACTATCCACCTACTACCTGTTATGATTATCAGTATCCAGGTTTGAATTCGCATGTTTTCTCCATTATATATCACGTAGGGCTGTAAACGAACCGGACGAACACGAACGAAGCTTTGTTCATATTCGTTCATTTAATTTTAACCGGACAAATAAACGGTCACGAACGCTTAAACGGATGAATTTTCTTGGTCATGTTCGTTTATTAAGAAAAAGAGTTGTTTATGTTCGTTTATGTTCGTTCATTAAGAAACTAAACGAACCTTAAACGAACATAAACGATCGAACATAAATGAACGAACGTGACTTGTGTTCATGTTCGTTCATTTAACTAAACGAACAAAAAATAATGTTCATGTTCGTTCATTTAATAAATAAACGAACATGAATGAACTTTTTACCGAACGGTTCATGAAATGTTCACTAAACGTTCAGTTCGTTTACAGCCCTAATATCACGCTATTTGGTGTTGCTCAGTGTAAAATTTTAGAATCAGAACATGATATTATGATCCAATGTTGGCAGGAGTTAATGGAATGTATGCACAAGCGGACGGGTCGGGTCAAGGATACATACATCTAGAACAAAAGGTATCGCGCTACTCAATGCCTTTTTGAGATAGAATTTTGAGAGGAACTATCAGGAAAAGAAAAGTTGGTTCCTGACTCTCGCGATCGATATTTGCTTATGGACAGCAACCGTTTTCCGATTTACTAATAGAGCTGCAAATTTGTTATGATATTACCACGTAACAAGGTGTCAAAGAGGGTGGAAGCGGTGCAACGGCATTTGGGGGTTTCGAATTGCGATGTTGTCTATGTTGGTTACGCTATATGTTTTCAAGATGTGACTAGACCCAAGACTATCATAAAGGTAACTAAACTTCAAAATTTATCTTTACTTGGATTATATATTATCGTTAGTCTTCTATGCAATACTTGCGAAAGCTGCTGCTCTCAAAGCGTTTGCATATCAAATGCGGGTAACAAATCTCGAAGCTTTTATAGGGAATCTTAAAGAGGCAGGTAGAATGTTTGAGTCGCTTGGGAAAATCGAGTATGCCGCTTCATGTTATTATGATTTTGGGAAGTATTTTTGGGTAACCAAATATTTTTGGACCGGGAAAAACCATCTTAATCCAATGCAATGTAACAAGACAGAGAATCCAAACATTTTCCAAAATGTCTCAAAACAATCATTTACACCTCTTTTAAAATCTTTACTTGCAAGAAGGTATATTTCCATATGGCATACAAATGCTTATATTGTTGTATATTTGTTTGTTTTGCAGGTGGTATTGCACATAGACCTGCAATTTCAAGTGATTACGAACCTTGAGGTAGCAACTCATATGTAAGTTGTTTGGAAATGCTTTTTTCAGTTTCGTGTGCAAGCAGATTTGGAAATAGTGTTTGGATTTGCTTAGTTGAAAAAGTGTAGCCGCCTGTGAAAGGTTTCAGGGCGCACTCTGTAAAGAGTTTTTTTAGTAAATTAAAACATGTTTAGGTCACGAACATATCTGTTAATATAGTATGCGTGAGTGGATGTCAGGAAATAGGAGTTAGGATGCCGCCTAATGAAGTCGACTAAATAGATTACATGGCAGAAGAAGGGTATATGTCGGATTTTGTGGACAATGTTCATGGAGAGGAAAACGGCAGTGGGGATCAAAATACCAATATGGTTAGTCTGCTTCCTTTGTTTGCTACGGTATATTTGAGAATATATCTTTTTGATGCTTTTTCAACCCCTAAAAGTAAAATTAAAAGTAGAAGCAAAGCCACCAAACATCATAAAACTCATAGCGATTGTGGTCATTGTTCAATTAAAGACCAATTGGAAAACGCTAAAAGGATTTCATGAATTTAGGTGGCTATGCATATATTCAATATTAAATTACAACGTGCACTTCAGTTCAGTGCAACTGCCTTTATATAAAACATACGTATAGCTGAGAAATCAGTGGCGGTTGCAAAGATTGACGAGAGAGTGGACAAAGCCATAACATCAGTTAACCAATCAGCGAACACTGCTTATGTTTCGATCAAAAGTTGCATACATTTTTTTCAACTTTCAGGTGGGTGGGGTTTTGTCGTTCTTATGGACAAACAACAAAAAGACAAACAACGTGCATTGTCGTTGGTCATAAAGATTATGCGTTGAAGAAAACCAGTAGACAATCCCAAATGCCGCCTTAGATATATGGTCTCTGTTCCTAGCTTAGTAAACTAACATGTTGAATTTGTATCAGGTTACACAAAGCGAGAGGTATATGGATGGCTAGATGTGATGGTCAAACCTTCCACTATTGCAATGAATTTTGAAGGTACTGATAGAAGAGAATGAGGGAAGATTTCAGTATTAATACTTCCCCTTTACGAGTCTATAATTATTCTATTGTTGTCTGAGATTGAAATTCGCCAAACGTGATTAGTTTTAGGTAATTTGTACATAACAGTAATAAGTATGCTTCAGATCAGGAAGATCACAAGGGTACTTCCCGTCACTATCTTTTATATCCGCTCCAGCATTTTCCTCCGCCAGTAGCCCGACAATTGCTTTTCTTTCATAAAAATTACTTTCCTGTTTTCATTGTGATTATGCGATATGTCGATGTCAATACTATTTCATAAGAACTTACTCATGAACTTTATCATGTTCAAATTGCAGGAAATGGCTCTTAAGAAGTATCAAAAAGTGCTAGAATAGAAGAGGAAAGCCGTTGTGTCTCTCAAGAGTGAGTAACGAAAGGTTGCGTTGGCAATGATTTAGCAAAAACGCAGCTACTCTTAAGCAGAAAGAGAGCAGGTACATATAATCCAAAAAATATAAACGTTGCGACTTTTTCTTCCAAATTTTAGTAACCATTTGAATCGTTTTGCCATCTCTGACCAGGTGAATCTTGCACTAGAAACAGGTAAGTCACAATAGCAGCTAATTCAGAGACCAAAGTATGCTCTACTTGCGAAAATGAGAGTAAGGTGTTGCAGTTCAGGCCTCATTCGCGACTCAAATAGTGATTTTATAAATTCCCCAATGGTGAAGCGCCAGGTAAATTCTAATGACTTTTAGTATAAAGTAGAATATGGTATGGCTTCCAATTTCCCTTTAAAGTGACAATATGTTATTTTTTTACCGCGATATGAGGCAACAATATAAGCTAATCCAAACACCCCCCGTAAGCTTGCTTTTGGGCTTATGAGCCTATGCGTTTTTTCCAGCTAATACGCGGGAAAGAATGCACTAATCAAGAATAAATTTATAAGCAAGAAAGCAAGTATTTTAGTCGGCTTCTGAAGAAGAAGACCGAAATATTAGTTGAAAGAAGAAAAAAGACGAGCATTAAAAAAAACTCAAAAAAAACCTCACTTTCTAAAAAGATTTAAGAATTATGTTTCTTATTGTTTAATTGTATTGGTAAAATGGTTTTCGTTTTGTGTGAGCAGGCGATGAAATGCAACGTATCAAAGACGAGAAAAAAGTTTAATCTCAACAAAAAAATTCTTCCGCATTTGGATTCTGAATTTGCTCAGGAAAACCGAAAGATTACAGTAGCCTGATATGACAATTTTTGTACAGCTTCTTACATATCTAAGATGTTATGGATAGGTTCATAGTACACTCACTTATGATACATTCAATCTTATCATCGTTATAAGCTTTAAGTGTTTCAGTGGCTGGTCTAACAAGTGTGCTAGAATACATGATAATATATGTCATGTTACAATGTTTATGATGCTTTAAAGTTGAAATGAAATTACAATTAATCTAACTATTAGCTATGTACGTTTGTTGATACACTTTATGAGTCAAAATTCTTCATATTTTTGACGAGTTGTTGAATTTTTCTGTTATTTCATAAGTGTGAAAAAATCCCGAATCTCCACGGAGATCCTTGATCCCCACTGAAAACGAGGATGAGGATGTAAAGCAATTCCACGATAAGGATAGGAACGGAGATGAAGATGGGAAATACAATCCCATAATTTCTCCGCCTGTGAAGTCTAAGTTACGCCAATATAATTTTCTGAGAAAAGAAATATAATTTTCTGAAAAGAACGAAATACGTAACATACTTGTTTTATTGTCAGTATCGCTAAATAACTTTTAAATTTTATTCGATATACGTAATATGACCGTGTATTGACCAAAATTTGACTTGTTTGACCGGTTACCATTTACAAAAGTTACAGAAATGGCCCCTGTGATTTTTGTTGACTTTTCAACTTTAGTCCTTTGACTTTTTTTCACTTAAATTTTTTTTTGAAAAATGATTTTTGTGTCTACTAATCATGCCTACAAATGTACCTAAAGATTTGATTGGTTGATTTTAAAAAATGATTGGTAGAAATTTGGAGAGAGAAAATGCATAATAAAGTGTACAGGTGATTTATGCATTAAGCATGTATTTAGTCATGTGTTGTAAGTCTAAATATCACTACTTTTTTTTTACTTTTTTTCATTTTTTCACTAACTTTTATTACACTTAATATTTTTTTTTTAACGCAACGTTTAGAAAAAACTTATTATACTTTTTTTTATTACACTTTTTTTATAATAACTTATTATACTTATACTTTAACGCAACGTTTAGAAAAAATTTCAAGTCACATGAGAAGTGTTTAACAGTCAAAATTTAAGTCATAAGAAGGTTTTAGCTGTGAAAAAGTTTAACGCAACATTTAAAAATTTTTCTTAAAAAAAGTGTAACAAGTGTAAAAAAAATTAGTGTATGAATAACTGAAAAAAAAAGTATAATAAGTGTAAAAAAATAATTCATGAATAAATGAAAAAAATATATTATAAAATTAAGTGAATTTTTTTTTAATTAATTGAAAAAAAAATTTTAATGAAAAAAAGTTACGGAACTAATGGTGAAAGTCCAACGCAAATCACAAAGACCATTACTGTCAGTTTTTTAGGTGGTAACATGATACAACCGGTAACATTAGCGATATTATCCAAAATTTGAAAGTATCTTAGAGATTCTAGTAATATATTTAATATGTTATGTATTTCGTTGTTTTTAAAAAAAAATATTGCATATCTTTAGACTTTACGCTCCTAAGATTATAATATGTTACTCCCTCCGTCCCATATTAAGTGTCCATTTTTGACTTTTTAAATTCTTTTTCCATAAACTTTGAACGTAAATATTTTTCTTTATGTTATATAATGCTTACTGAAAATTATACCAATGAAAAATACATTCGAAACTCTATCCATTCATATATTTTGCATTGAGTATCATATAACATAAGAAGAAATAATTAATGTCAAAGTTGAAGAAAAAAGACTTTTAAAAGTCAAAAATGAACACTTAATATGGGACGGAGGGAGTATTTCATTATGTAAATAGAGTTGATCTTATAATATATAACCATTCTGTCTCATCATTGATATATCTATATTATTGCTTCATTCAAACTAGCCGGCGCTGGTCTAAGTTTCATTAAGACTTCTTTAAATTTGAAGCTACGATTTAATAAAATCTGATAAAATACTTTCGAGACATTCTTCTAGACGACCCAAATTATGCAAAATGTACAAATTGGTGGTGACCAAAACGTTTCAACCTCTTCCTTCGTAATATATAGACTAAGAAAGCCACAATGAAATTGCATCACACAACTTTTGTCACAATGGCTCAAAACAAACTACATCTAGCAATGGTCTCAAGTCCCGGCATTGGCCATTTATCCCCAGCGTTATTACTCGGCCAACGTCTTGTAACCGGCCACAACGTCCGTGTCACCATCCTAATCGTCACCACCACGAACACCTCAGAAACGCAATCCCAGCTCATTAGTACCTACACAGCTGACACCAACATCTTGGTCATCGAAATCCCGGCTGCAGACATCTCATCCATCGTTGCTCCTGACGCCAAAGTTGTCACGCGACTTTGTGTCATGATGCGGGAAACAATACCCACTATCCGTACGGCTATATCTTCTATGGACCCTCGTCCAGATGTCCTTATGGGTGATATTTTCGCTAATGAATCTTGGGCTATAGCTGAAGAACTAAAGATACCTAAGTACGTTTTCGTGACTGGTAACGCATGGTTTACCGGGCTGTTTGCTTACTCACCTGTACTGGATAAGAAAGTGGTGGGTCAGTATGTTGATCTGACCGAGCTAGTGGAGATTCCTGGTTGCAAAGCGGTCCGACCTGAAGAGCTTGTGGATCCAATGATTGACCGGGATGATGAAGTGTATCGGGTTTATTTAGACCAAGCACTTGGAGTGACACTGACAGATGGTATTTTAATAAACACATGGGAACATCTTGAGCTACAATCTCTTGACGCACTAAGAAACAATGAGATATTGCGGTCCTTGATAAACGACAAACCGGTTTACTCAGTTGGTCCCATAAACAAAAAATATGAACCGGCCGGTCCGAAGAACGAGGTGATGGAATGGCTTGACAAACAACCGGAGCGGTCGGTAATATATGTGTCATTTGGAAGTGGCGGAACGATATCAGCTGAGCAGATAAAAGAGTTGGCTTGGGGTTTGGAGATGAGCCAACAACGATTTGTGTGGGTGGTACGTCCACCATCCGGACAAAGTTCAGACGGGGCTTTTCTAAAACCTGGTCGTGAGTCAGGTGGACCAAATGATTTTGGTCCACCTGATTATTTTCCAGAAGGGTTTCTTACACGAACCGAAAAGGTGGGATTTGTAGTACCATCATGGGCTCCACAAATAGAGATTTTGAGCCATATATCGGTCGCAGGTTTTCTGACACATTGTGGTTGGAACTCTACGCTAGAGAGTATTACAAGTGGGGTACCAATGATAGCATGGCCATTATATGCGGAGCAATGTATGAACGCGACAATGTTGGTGGAGAATTTGAAAGTGGCGGTTAGACCACAAGAGTTGCCAACGAAGAAAGTGGTGGGGAAGGAGGAGATAGAGAGGTTGGTTAGGCTTTTGATCGAGGCTGAAGAAGGAAAAGCAATGGCAAGTAACGTGCGGAGATTAAAGGCAAGTGCAGAGGAAGCATTGAGCGCAAATGGTTCATCTTACATTTCAACATGTAAATTTATCCAGGATTGTTGGTCTCGTATTCTGTAATCATTCTAAGGATGCATTAACCTGCCCATGAAGTCGATCTTAATAATTAAGTACACAAACACAATATAAGGATCAATGGTTGATGTAACACCCTTAAATTGGGTCGCAGCGGAATAAGGGTCCGGGGCGTGTTACTTCATAGATCAATAACACAAGATGTATATAGAACGACCAAAAAGTCGTTTAAAACTGATACATTGGATTTAACAAAGTATTTGTTACATAAGCCGAAGCTTCACTTGTCCACTTGTTCAAAATACAAAGATTTCTAGCCCATAACAGTTATAGGAAATGTAATGCGACAAAATCTTTAATGCATGATATCCAAATCAAAACCACCAATGTATCTCTTGCACCTCGTGCTTACTGATCCCCTGAAAAATATTGCTTTAAAACGTCAACAATAATGTTGGTGAATTCATAGGTTTGATAAATCATATATTGTAGGACCACAAGATTTTCCAAGTGTATGATAATGCAACAGATGCAGACATCATATAAATGTAATTACGTTGCCCTAAGCTCATGACACTGAAGCTCGACATAAATGAATACCATATAAATGGCCTACATTGCCCGTGATGATGTTCTAACCCGCAACATCCTATGTTCGACATGGTATACGTTCGTTTGCCCAGTGATAGCTAATCACCCGAACGGGGATGTCAATCTCAATAGATCTATTCATAACATTCGCGCTCACAATCCAGTAACTGACAGTTCATGATAATGGGCTCAACTAGGGTTATCGCTACTTAGGCAACACGTAATCATAATGTAAAACTTAACCACTTGTGTCCAATTGTAAAACAATGCATGTTTCTCACCCCAAAAACTTATAAAACAAAATCATGTAAAACGTGGGGCTATGAACTCACCTTGAGTGAGCGAATATCAAGTATATCACAAATAATGCGTCACGCAAATCGTCAGATGCAACCTATTTAATTTAAGGTCGTATAAGTACTAATCACATTGGGTAACTACTACCATATATCATTCTATATAGCTAATCACCATCTAATTGTTTTGGTAAAATTGTGTTTAATAAGTTAAAACGTTTATAATTTCCGTTGTAGTAAAACTGGCGTAACTTTCGCGTTTCAAGTCCGTTTCTTGCGTTTCTTATGTCCACGTTTTCGTATTAAGACGAGTTATCAATATTTGACATTTTCATATTTTTAGTCCCCTGATGAACAGTACTTTTTACTGTTCACACCAGTTATAAAGTTATTTTTATAGTTTTAGTTATCGTAAAACCCGTAAACGTCGTATTTTATTCGTTATAGCTCCGTTTTTAGCGATTCTTTCGAGCACGTTCTCGTAATTGAAAGTTCTATTTATTTATGAGGTTTACAAAAATAAATGTTTCTGTCATGAACAGTAACTTTTATAAAAATGGTTTTATAAAAGTATTTTTATACATTTTAAGTATATAAACTCGCGTAATTCATAACTTCTTCGTTTTTAATCAAAAAATTACGATTCTTATCATTTTAGAATCCTAAAAATATGTGTAATCTGTTAAAAATACTAAACTTGCTGTTTTATATAATTTTTATAAATGGTTTTTGATTGTTGTTGATTTAATCAAACTATAATATATATAATATATAATAAAATATATAAATATATGTATAATCTAATTTAAAAAAAAACAACAATGATCAATAAAACCGGGAAGCAGTATAGAATTTTTCCGGGTCGTTAATCCCCAACGAGGCTGTGCTGGAAAATCGATACAGTCTAAAGATTGGAGTTTGAATGAGAGAAATGATTTGAGAGTGTGGAAAGTTAAATTAAACAATAACAAACAAAAACGTTTAAGAAAAACCTAAAAATTATGAAATTAAGCTAAAAAACGAGAGCACGAATTCTGAACAAAGGGGCAAAAACCTAAAAACTTCAAAATTAACCCTACGGAGAAATTTTTGCTTCTAAACTACTCTAGGGGACTAATTAATCAAAAGTGTACTTGATATGTGTGAAAACACATATCCGTTTTATATCAAAAATAGCCCTAAAAAGATGAAATTGTGCATAAAATGTTTATATATTGCTTGTTTTGTCTTTGTGATTATGTAGGTACGGATATTACAAAAATCTCAAGAAAACGGTCAAAACCGGACAAACACGGACGCGGGAAAGGAAAGATTGTACAAGAGCCGGAGATTTGATAGCAAGAAAGGTCAAAAGTCAACTCCAGTCAACCCTTGGTCAACCAAAGTCAACTCACCAAAAGACAAAACCCAAAAATACCCAAAACAGTCCCTCAAGTTAAACCAAATTTCAAATATAACCCTAAACCCTAACACCGTTATCTTTTACTTATAAAAAATAACGGTCGTTATCATCTATTTTAACCTAAACCCAAAACCATAACTGTGGCCCATATTTCTTTATAAAACCATGGCCCAAATACCCAAGCCCAAAGTCAACGAGCCCACCCCCCAGTCAAACTATCAAACGGTTAAAAAACAATAAAAAGGGGAGCGTAATTCTTGTTATTGTTCATCGTCGTCTTCATCAATTAACCCGTCAAAATCAATGGGTAAACTACAATTGAGTATGTGGCCAAGCAATTCAAGTGAAACCCTCCACCATGCATAAAAAGAAGTTATACGTCACACAAGCATATGATTGGTTGAAGCCCATAAGGAGTGACACGTGGACTGACAAGAAGCACACCAATCATTGGGATTTTGTGCTAAATCACTCACAAAAGAAGCACAATGAGTCTGACACACGGAATGCCACGTTGGCAATCCGTGTGCTCACTCATTTAATCCAATGACTCAAAACAAGGATCCAATGATGAGAGAAGATTCAAGGGCCAAGATCAAGAGATAGAGGAGCGGGCTAGACTCCTAGAAGCTTCATCTTCAGGCTATAAATAGCCCCTCACATTCACACACACACTATCTAGTTTTTAGCTTTTAAAAATTTAGCTTAATTGTATTTTTAGCTTTTAAAACTTTAGCTTAAGTAATGTAACTTTTTCAGCTTATTGTAACTTCCATTTCCAAAAAGTTGTAACCAGTTTCTATTAGTGAAATCAAGTTTTCCTTTATATAATCTGTCATAAGCTCTTATTAAGCTCAAATGTTTGATTACTGTTACAAAAGCTCTAATAAGCTCCACACAAGCTCTTTGAGTCTCTAAGCTCAAATTGAGCTCAAGTTAATTATCTAATATACTTAAACCTTTAAAATCAGTTTATTACCTTTTGCTAATTAGGATTTGAGCTCTTGGATGATAAGCTTACAATGGAAGAGCTTATGGGACCTTTACTAGCTTATCATTGATAAGCTAGAGCTTGTAGACAGCTCTTTGAGCATTAATTAGCCTTTGTTTAGCTAAGGCATCTGTAAGTTCCTTATTTCCCTTCCTGTCTTAATTTTCTAGCTTAATAGTTGCTTATTTTCTGCTTATCTCTTGTTTATTAGTGCTTAACTTTGTCTATTTGAGCTTATTAAACATGTTTGATCATCTGTTTTTGAGTTTAATAGTATAGATCTTAGTTTTCTTAATTTTTGTCTTGAAAATCATAAAAAACCAAAAATATATAGAGAATAGCATGGTAGTTTATAGATATTGGCCCTATATTAGCTTATTGAAAATCTGTCATTATGTATATTGCAGAATTCATTAATATCTGGTATCTAGGCTTAATTCATTAAATCTCAATTTCACAAGTTTAAATGGATTTTGTCATGTTTAAAGGAGTGTTTGGCACATCAGTACTAACTACAAGTTAGTACTGCTTGTGGCCTTTTTTTTGTCTTTAAAATTTGCTTTTAATCTCTCATATAAGTCTGTTTTAGGTAGTTTTATAAGCTAGGTTAGAAGTTATTTAGGTTTTAATAGGTTAGTCTAGTATATGTTTAAGTCTGTTAGGGTTTAGCTTTGCATTAATAAGCTCATGTCATTTCTATTATTACATTAGGTGTTATTAGCTTTAGTTTTGAGATTTATGAGGGTTAAAGTCAGTTCATTAAGTCTGCATATTAAGTGTCAAATTTTTTGGTCATATGCTTGCAAACTTCACCAGGGTAAACAAAAAGGAAAAATATATTTTTCATGTTGAAAAATCAGATGGTAAATCTTGTTGTTAGGATTGGATTTTGATCTTTACAAATAGGTCTAGGGTAATAGTTAATAAGTTTGAATTTGCTTTTTGAAGTTAAGCTAATTTGATTATCTGTTTTTAGCTCTAAAAATAGCTTTTTGTCTTTTCAAAATCTAACAAAACTCAGATCCTACTGAGTAATTCAGCTAATTTCAAAAGCCTTTCTCTTAGAGCTATTGTTATTTCTAACTTAGTTTAAAACTAGTATATTTTGTATTATATTGTATTTAATAATTTTATTTAATTTTTTTAAAGTTATTAAATTAAATAATATTTTTTCTAATTATATAATTATTATTTATTATATTTATTTGGTTTATAATTTATTAAACTGTGGTTAATATAAGTAATTTTTGATTTAATTATTTTTTAATTTTTATTATTTTTTTAATATGAAAATTTATTTATAATTTATAAGTAGTATTTTGGTCATAGTTTAAGTAGGTATAAGCTAGGTAGTCTTAAGTGTTATCTAGCTTAAAGATAATTAAGCTTAAAACAGCCCTTAAGGCATGTTTGGATTTCAGTCTAGGTAAAAGCTTATTTGTGATATTCAGCTTATGGCTTGGTCTTTTGAGCTTATTTCTTTCATTTCCAGCTTATTAGGGTAAGCTTAGGATTAAAATTAGCTTAAAGTCTTTTAGTGATAGCTTAAATTAGTTTTAGCCTTCAAGAAATTTTGAAAAAGCCAAAAATATAAGTAGTAGTAATCTGTTTGCTTTGTTAAGCTATTTCTGGCTTATTTTCTTGTTTTCAATTAAGTTGTTCTCACAAAAAGTCTTTATTCCTAGCTTTATCATTAAACATTGGTTTTAAAACTTTCCGAAAATAAAAAAAATAATATAATTAAAACGGTTGAAGGTGGGCTTGAACCCAACGACCTCTTGCATACAAACCCACAGCACTTACTATTGTGCTTCCAATAGCCCATCTGTGAGCTCTTCCTTCCAATTAAAACTTAAAAACACAATATTCGGGGCCTTATAAGCCCAAGCCACTTCGTGGCTTATTAGTAGTTTTTCAGTGCTAATTTGATAAGCTGGGCTAGCCAGCTTATTTTTCTTAGGATTCTTATAGCATTTTAGACTTTTCCTGTTTTTTCTAGAATTTTTCATTATTAGTTGTTATTCTTAACATTTTTCGAAACTTAAAACTTTAAAAAATCCATAAAAAATAGAAAAAGTTTTTAGAAAATTACAAAAAACGAAAATTTTATTTTTAGTTTTAGAATAATTACTTTTAGGATTACATGCATTAAAATCATTTTTACCCTTTTTAGATTTAAAATTTAATTTTTAACTTTTTAAATTAGTTTTATGAAATTGATTTTTATTATAAAAAGTAGTTAAAAATAGTTTTCTGAGTTTTAATAGTATTTTAGATTTTTCTAAGTTAGAAAATCATTTTTTTAGAATTTTAGGAATTAATTTGCTATTTTCTAGGATTTTAAATAGATTAAATTAGTTTTTTAATTCATAAAAAAATATTAAAAAGCAAAAAAAATATAATTCTTTTTTTTAGAAAATTTTCCTTTGTCATTTTTAAGATTTACATTCAAAAATTTCATTTTTAGGATTAATTTTGCCTTAGTTGATAATTTAGACGCGTTTTTAGGATTTCCCGTTTGCATTTTTAGTATAAATTAAGTTGATTTAATTGTGTTTGGTGTTATTTGCTTTATTTTTCTTGTAGAAATAGATAATCAAATTAATCTTCATTACCAATTCAAATCATTGTCCGAATAGCAAACGTGGTCTTAATTTCATAAATCGTTGGGGAATAACGACCCGGGAATCATACTTCTCGGTTAATATACGTATTATATATATATTATCGTGTGATTTTTCTAACTACCTTTGTCCTCAAGGGTAGTTTGGTAATTTTCTTTCATATTATATTTTATTATTACGTGTATAAGATTGCTTCAATCAATTTTTGGCGCCGTTGCCAGAGATTTGTGATTAAGATTCTTTCGTTTGAAGTTTGTCGATCGTGATTTGGAGAACCTTTCGTTTTCGAAAGTTACGCTTTTAAGAAAATCAAAAATACAAAAAATAAAATAATAAAAAAATAAAATAAAATAATAAAAAGTAAAAAATAATTTTCTTTTCTTTTATTAGTATAATTATCATATAAAAAAATCAAAAATATAAAAAGTGTCCATAAAAAAATAAAAATAAACAAAAGTTGGAAAGAACACAACCATTAATACTTTCCGCTTTGAGTATTAT
Source organism: Tanacetum coccineum (assembly GCA_026074375.1). NCBI lineage: Eukaryota > Viridiplantae > Streptophyta > Magnoliopsida > Asterales > Asteraceae > Tanacetum > Tanacetum coccineum. The sequence continues at coordinate 27,929 of BQNB010039505.1, forward strand.
CCATCCAAAATTCCAACTCGAATCAAAGATTTAAACACTTGATCATATGAGCATTATATGAGAACGACCCCCCTAAAAAGTAAATTTTTTAAGAGCTACCGTGAAATAAATTTGATTATTTGATTTTAAGTTGTCTTCTCGTTATCCGTTAAAATAAATAGTTAATAAATTAAAAAAAATTAATTAGTATAAATTTTCTTTTTCTATTTTGTGCATGCGCACTCGTTCTCAAACCCGCAACCGTAACCGCCAACAACAAGCCCCACCGGCTGTTGTAGAACCATTCAAATTAAAAGAACCTTTTGATAATCCTCCCCTAGTTCCGATGGCCGATAACCGGACTATGACGGAATTGCTCCAAGCACCCACCGAGGGGTACGAGGATGCAATCGTAATTCCCGAAATCAACACTAATTTTGAGTTAAAGCATGGTTTGATCAATCTATTCAAAACAGCATTATTTCGGACATGAATAAAAGAGGATCCACATTCTCACATCCGTTATTTCAACAAAATCACCTCAACGATGAGATTCCCGGACTCCCTAAAACAGAATAAAAGAAAAGATAGAAGGAGCACAGTCAATTAAGCTTATGCTTTTCCCATTTTCTCTCGAAGGTTCAGCCCGGATTTGGCTAGAGAAAGAACCTCCTCGATCAATTTTGACATGGGTATGAGTCTGTTACCAAAATTCCAATAATCAATACTTTCATCCTACGAAAATTGACAAATCTTTAAACGAAAGCACTAGATTCAAACAAAGAGATTGTTGAGCGAGTCATTTTACTGAGGCTTGGGATCAGATTTAATGATCTTCTATCGATCATAGTACACACATCACGGGATTTTTAAGAACTACATCAACTAGATACGTTTTACAATGCTTGAAACTGCTAATGATCAAGAAATCGTTGAATTCATGCTGTCGGGTGGAAACTTTTTGGTATAAGATGCCTGCGAATGCTTGAAAAATTATCAAGAGTAAATCCTAAGGTGACACGCAGTTTGTAATTGACTGGAGTATCTACAATGGCAGTCGTTGCCAAAGTGAGTTCGAATTCATCTACCCCTGGAATTTCACCCGATGTTGCTGCTCTTACAACCGAAGTTTTCGAACATAAGAATATGATGAAGACTATGCTTATCGACAAGCAAAAAGCCCAAGCTCCCGTGCCCGTAAAAGTGGTCGAGCAAAGTTGTGTAACTTGTGGAGGTGCTCATTCTTATAGAAATTGTCCCGCCACCGATGCAATGTTCATCGCGACCAAATTCAAAGTACGTTTCACAAGCGTGCAGCTAATTTCAACAAGGAAATACCAATTCTTGACCTCCGATGGATTCAACCAAATTCGACCTCCTAGTTTTCCTTCGATTCAAAACAATCAAAACCGTTCCAATCAGAATCAAGGAAATAATTTCAACCAAAATCGGGGAACCAATTTCAATCAAAACCGTAGAAATAATTTCAACCAAGGACAAATTTATCAACCTTCGACTAGTAAACCACCGGTTGACCAAGCTCACGCTCCGCAAATGCAAGGTGTTTCGAAAACCGATTTTGAGAATTATGTCAAGGCTAATGATGCAGTATTAAGGAATATGCAAAATCAAGGCCAAGTTTGTTTCAAAACAAATGACAAATTTAACGGAAATTCTTTCTAATCGTAAATTCCAATACGCTTAGTCTTCGATGTTCAGGTTCTCTTTCAATGTAACAGCCGTTCTTAACCCATAAGGAAGACTTGAAGGGTATAACTACCCGAAGTCGGTGTTGCTTATCAAGGACCTATGATTCCTACTACTTCTTCTCCTAAAGTAGTAGAACGTAGAACCGAGGTGACAAAGGACATGGTTTTTCCTACTAATAATGGAATTACCGAAGATGTCCAACCTTCGGTTGTCCCAGTTGAAAACCAAAATCCATTTTCCGAGCCAGTTGATGCTCCCGTTAGTGCACCGATGCCTAACCCAAAACCGTCAATTCCTTATCCTTAAAGGGGAAATGATGAAAAGCGCCGTGAAAACACTAAACAGGACAAATGAAAAATTCTAACGAAATATTTTAAAGATTAAGTAGTTTTCAAGAAATTTAGCTCATGGATGCTTTGACTCTAATGCCTAAATTTGCTTCAACTCTTAAAGCCTTAATCGGAAATAAAGAAAAACTTAGTGAGATGGCTAGAACCTCTTTGAACGAACATTGCTTGGCGGTCATACTTAACAAGTTACCCGAAAAACTTGGTGACCCCCTGTCAGATTCCTTATTCCATGTAAATTTCCCAGAATGGATGAGTGCTTAGCCTTGGCCGATCTTGGCGCAAGCATAAATCTCATGCCATTTTCCGTGTGGAAAAAGCTTAACCTTCCAAACCTGACTCCGACGTGCATGACACTAGAACTAGCGGACCGTTCGATCTCCCGACCAATCGGTATTGCTAAAGATGTCAACGTTAAAGTTGGTGTATTCCAGTTTCCAGCCGACTTCGTGGTCGTAGATTTTGAACCAGACCCTCGAGTACCTCTAATTCTCAGGAGGTGTTTTCTTAAGACCGGTCGTGCTTTGATAGACGTGTTAAGAAGGTAATTAACCCTATCGAGTGTCAATGAGCCATTTACTTACAATCTGAATCAAACTTAGAAGGATACTCGGTTAATTATAATGATATGACGGCGAACCGAATCGACGTTGTTGAATTAGCTTGTGAGGAGTATTCTCAGGAAGTTCTAGGATTTTCCGACGTGATCGCGAGTGGCAATCCCACTCCCGGATATGACCCGATAGTTTCAAATTCTTCTCCGACTCTCACTCCTTTCGGGGATAGTAATTTTCTACTTCTCGAAGAAGCTGATGCTTTTCTTGCTCTAGCCGACGATCCAACTTCACCGGAAGTTGATGAATCCTATTATGACCCAGAGGGGGACATTCTTATTCTCGAAGCACTCCTTAATAGTGATCCTTCACCACCTCCGAACCAAGGAAATTATTTGCCGGAAATTAGAAAGGAACTTAAAATTTGTGAAGCTAAAACTGCCAAATCTTCAATTGATGAACCTCCCGAGGTCGAACTTAAGGACTTACCACCTCATCTCGAATATGCATTTTTGGAAGACAACAACAAGTTGCCAGTCATAATTGCCAAAGATTTGAGTGTCGATGAAAAGACCGCTCTCATAAAGGTTCTAAAGTCCCGAAAGCGAGCCATCGCTTGGAAACTCTCCGACATAAAGGGTATTAACCCGGAATTTTGTTCTCATAAAATTCTTATGGAAGAGGACTACGAACCAGCGGTCCAACATCAGAGAAGGGTTAATCCAAAGATCCACGATGTCATTAAGAAAGAGGTTGAAAAACTTCTTGACGCCGGATTAATCTACCCAATCTCGGATAGTCCTTGGGTAAGCCCAGTGCACTGTGTGCCAAAGAAAGGAGGGATGACCGTAGTGACCAATGATAAAATGAATTAATACCAACTAGACCATGAAAAGGGATGGAGAAGTATTGTAATTGATTAATCGTAAGTTAAACGAAGCCACCCTAAAAAGACACTTACTTTGCGAATATGGATCAAATGCTCGAGAGACTCGTAGGAAATGAATACTATTGTTTCCTCGATGGTTTCTCGGGTTACTTTCAAATACCAATCGATCCGAAAGATCAGGAGAAGACCACATTCACCTGCCCATTTACCGAACTTGCTTACGCCGCATGCCTATTCGGCTTATGCAATCACCACACGTCCAGAGTGTAGATGGCTATCATTCCATGATATGAATTGAAAAGACAATGAAGTTTTCATAGGATGACTTTCAATTTTGGAACTTACCTTTCCAACGTGCCTTTTCCAATTTAGAAAAAGATTGCTAAACGGTGTGAAGTATACTAATTTGGACTCTTAAATTGGGAAAAAAATGCCATTTTATGGCTGAAAGAAGCATCGTACATGGACACAAAATTTTCAAAGATAGGAATAGAGTCGATATAAAGCCAAAATAGACGTGAATGCTAAGTAACCTCATCCAACTACCGTCAAGGGTATTAGGAGTTTTCTCGGACATGCAGGTTTCTACCGTGGATTCATCAAGGACTTTTCAAAAATTTCTTGACCCATGACTCATCTCCTTGAGAAAAATACTCCTTTCATTTTCTCAGAAGAATGCATTCAAGCTTTTCAGATTTTAATGAAAAAAATTACGGAAGCTCCAATTCTGATTGCCCCCGACTGGGACCAACCCTTTGAGCTTATGTGCGATGCAAGCGACTATGCCATAGGTGCAGTTCTGGGGCAACGAATTGAGAAACACTTTAGGCCTATACATTATGCAAGCAAAACAATGACCGAGGCAGAATCGAACTACACCACAACGGAAAATGAACTGTTAGCTGTGGTGTACGCTTTCGAAAAATTCTGGTCATACCTCATCATGAATAAAAGCATAGTGTATACGGATCATTCCGCCCTTAAATACCTCTTTAATAAGAAAGACGCCAAGGCACGATTACTCCGATGGGTTCTCCTCCTTCAAGAATTCGATTTTAAAGTAACTGATACAAATGGAGCCGAGAACTACGCAGCCGATCATCTTTCCCGATTAGAAAACCCGTATGAAAATGTTCTCGATCCAAAGGAAATAAACGAAAATTTTCCTCTCGAGACACTTAATATGGTGACTTTCTGTTGTAATCCAAGTACCCCGTTTTTGCCGATTATGCACATTACCACTCGGTAATGTTCCATATGGGTAAAAGGAATGATCAACTCAGCAGAAAAACAAACTTTTTCAAAGTACGTCAAACATTATTTTTTGGATGACCATTTTTCTATTCAACAACATGTGCGTAACAAGTATCCGGCGATGTGATTTCAGGCCAAGAAGCTGTCGACATCCTCACAGCTTGCCATAGTGGACCCACCGGGGGACATTACGGTGCCAACTACACCGCCAAAAAGGTTTTTGATTCAGGATTTTATTGGCCCACAATCTTCAAAGATGCCCATGAGTTAGTCAAAAACTGTGACTCATGCCAGCGTCAGGGAAAAATTTCCAAGCAGATGAGATGCCACAAAATTCCATCCAAGTGTGTGAAATCTTTGATGTCTGGGGCATAGACTTCATGGGACCATTTCCGTCATCTAGAGGAAATAAATACATACTCATAGCCGTCGATTACCTATCCAAATGGGTTGAAGCCATGGCGCTCCCCACTAACGATTCGGTACACCGAGAGCTATTATAAGCGATTGTGGGACCCATTTCTGTAATGATAAATTTGCTAAAGTAATGTCTAAGTATGGGGTCACTCATCGTCTTGCTACCGCTTACCACCACGCAAACGAGTGTCAAGTCGAAGTGTCGAATCAATGGGATAAAAACGAAATTTAGAAAGGACGTTTAGAGAAAACCACCCACCCTACGCCTCGTGGTCTGATATGCTAGATTACGCTCAATGGGGCATTCCGTACCGCTTATAAGACACCAATTGGTTGCACCCCTTTACAACTCGTGATGGAAAGCCTGTCGTCTACCTATCGAATTAGAGCATAGAGGATATTGGGCATTAAAACATGCTAATTTCGATCTTAAAACCGCGGACGATCACCTAAAGCTTCAACTTAATGAGCTTCGTGATCAAGCATATGAGAATTCTTTGATTTATAAGGAGAGGACGAAGAAGCTTCACGACTCAAAGATCAAAAACCGCATTTTCAATGTTGGTGATCAAGTCTTGCTTTTCAACTCTCGTCTAAAGATATTCTCGGGAAAGCTTAAAACCCGATGGTCTGGCCCTTTCACTATTACCGAAGTTTTTCCATATGGCACTGCCAAATTATCTCACTCTGACGGATCAAACTTCAAAATGAATTGCCACCGACTTAAGCACTACTTTGGAGGGGACACATCGGCCACGGTTATCCTGGATCTCCAGACTTTCCCTAAGGACGAATGAATTCAGGGATTGAGTCAAGCTTGTGACTCGGTGACCAAAAACAAGTTGCTTCGTGGGAGGCACCCCATGCTTATCTTTCTTTTAATGTGTTGTGAGGAGGTTTGTTCCTTTCCGATCTTTGTGTTTGTTGTTTGTTGTGATTTTTTGCAGGATGAACCCAAATTTTCTAAAGTCTCCCATGTTCGGTGTTTTGTCCCGGTCCACTTGAGCTTCCTAGCCTTTGCTTGCAATTAGTTTGGGGAAATCTAATATCCTAATCTTATCGACTAACGTTTATCTTCAAGCATACTTAATAAATGGCTTAGGATTTACGTAGAGACCCTTCTTAAAACATTGAGGAAAATGTTTAACTCTAGTATGGGGGGGGGGATCCATTGATTTGATTATGCCTGCAGCCGTTGTTCTCACATACCTCGTTTTTCCACAAAAATTTAAAATTTTTGTTTTGTCATAATTTTGACTTTCCTGCTGGGTAGAATAAGAATAAATTTTGACCCAATCGAGCGTGTTGAGCTCTAGCTTGTTCCTTAACTTTTAGGCTAAGCGTTCGCAAGATTCGCGAAGAATGAAAAATGATAGAGTTAATTATGAGAAGGACTACGCAAGAAATTTGGAAATCTTAGAAGCTCATGTGCGTGTAATTTGTGGGATTTTCTCCCCAAAAGCTCCTACTATTATAATGCTTGCTGTTTTTGGAGATTAAACTTAAATCAACAATTTTTATGTAGTTAATAGCAAAAATTTTAGTCTTAGTTCAAATTTATACTTGAATTTTTCAAAAAGAAGTCTTCTCTATATTAAAAAAATGATGAAAAATAAAATGATGATAAAATGATAAAAAATATAATAATAATAAAAGCTGTGGGCTGATAAAAGTTTACTACCTCTTGCCGGCTCACAACCGATGTGGTAGTCTTCTAAAGAAAGCCCATAGTAAGAATAAAAATCCGAGACTGATAAAAGTTTGCTGCATCTTGCCGGCTCACAACCGATGTTGCAGCCTTCTAAAAGGTCGAGGGTTACAATTGCATAAATGTTTAATATTAAGTTTAAATTAATAAATTGATTTCTTTTTGTTAAATTCAAATATGCTTTTGAACTTTGACTATTCTATTTTAAAGCTATGAATATTCGGGAAACCTGAGAGTTTTTGAAACCTAAGGTCCGTGAGTCCCGATACTAGTCTCTGTGGGGTGTCAAAAGCCTGGTCACTTAGCCGCAAGGTTGGGATGTGCCGAGACGAAAGTCGCTACATGGGATGATCTCGCCTTCAAACTCATTATTCTTGGGTGGAACGTGAAGCATAGTATTTTGTAAAACGTTGATCCATGGTTGAAATTCAAAATAGCACATTCACTTAAGATATAATAAATGTCGGGAGTAAAAAGTTCACAAGTTGCAAATATGAGTAGTGTTAGCATCTTTACTGATATTTAGCTGTGATTTCGTTTTAAGCTTGGTTTGGATAAGTGAAAAGTCGGGGACGATGAATTTATCCTTTTTGGGGCATTCTCGGATCGAAATGCATCTTGTTCTATGATCCCTAACAATTATGGAAATAACGAAAGTCGAAATATTCTTAGTTTAAAAAAAATAAAAAAAAGTTTTATAAAAATGGGAAAATAGGGTGTTTTATAACTTGTGATTTCTAAACTCTCTCCACAAAAGTCTTTGCTACTTTTCAAAGGTTTAGTTTGGGGAAGTTTTGAGGTATTTGGTTATAGAGCATATAATATTGCGTGAGGACACGCAATCGCTTAGTTTGGGGAATTTTGATATGTGTGAAAACACATATCCTTTTTATATCAAAAATGTCCCATAAAAGACAAAATTATGCTTAAAATGCTTGTATATTGCTTGTTTTGTCTTTGTGATTATGTAGGTACGGATATAGCAAAAATCGCAAGAAAACGGTCAAAACCGGACAAACACGGACACGGGAACGGATAGAGTGCACAAGAGCCGGGGATTTGATAGCAAGAAGGGTCAAAAGTCAACTCTTGGTCAACTTTGGTCAACAAGTCAAACCTGGTTAACTCACTAAAAGACAAAACCCATAAAAACCCAAAACAGCCCTTCAAGTTAAACCAAATTGCAAAAATAATCCCTAAACCCTAACGGTGTTAACTCTTTAATATATAAAGAGTAAACACTCGTTATCTTTCTATAATAACCCACAAACAACACCTGGCCCAGTCCCTTTTCTTTTTTATAAACCTAAGTCAAAGCCCATTGTCCCGGTCAAATATATCAAACGGATTAAAAATGAATAAAAAAGGCGGGTAATAACCATTTATTGTTCATCGTCTCTCCCGATTTACCACTCACTCAAATCAAAGGGCAAATGAAAACTGAGGACGTGGCCTTACAATTCAAGTGACTAGAGACAAGCTGGCAGAGTAATATGTCATGAGAGGCTCCTATTGGTCAATCTCTATAACAATGACAAGCTGGCTTAAGAAAGAAACACACAAGGACTTGGGATTTTGCACTAAAGTTAGTACAAAAGAAGTACAATGAGCCTGACATACGGAATGCCACGTTGGCAATCCGTGTGCTTACTCATTTAATCTAACGGCTCAAAGTTAGGATCCAATGATTGGCTTGAATGAAGAGACGAGATCATGGGAGCATATAACAAACTCAGGACCTAGAAGCATCCTCTGAAGGCTATAAATACAAGCTCACTCCTCACATACATTATTATTTTTTTCCTTGTATTTTTTTTAGTTAAGTAGCTTATGTAATTTTTAATCTAAAATGTAATTTCCTTTTAAGCTTTTGAAATCTGTTTTGAATGTCAATAAAATCATAGTTTGTTTTATAAAATTTGTTTATGCTCCTTTATTTTCAAATGTTGTTTAATAAGCTTGTTACTGTTGCATAAGCTTCTTCATAAGCTCTCATTAGCTCTTTGAGTCTCTAAGCTCAAATTGAGCTCATAATAAGAATCTAATCTATTTAAACTCTTAAAATTAGATAAAATACCTTTGATAAATGGATTTTGAGCTTTTGGATGATAAGCTTACAATGGAAGAGCTTATAGGACTTAACTAGCTTATCCTTGTGATAAGCTAGAGCTTGTAGACAACTCTTTAAGCTTATTTAGCCTTTGTTTAGCTAAGGCCTTTGTAAGTCTTCTTCTATCCTTACTGTCTTTAATTTCCTAGTTTATAATTGCTTAATTTGCTTATTTGCTATCTTATTTGTGCTAAAAAATTTCTTACTATGCTTATTGAACATATTTGATCATCTGTTTTTAGCTTTTGTAGTGTAGATCTTAGTTTTTTATATTTTGACTTATAAATCATTAAAATCCAAAAATATTTAGCATAGCTTTAATTCTTACATATTAATCTTGTTTAAATGTTCTTAGTTGTTAATTAGCTTATAATTTAGTTTATTAATATCTGGTAATTGAGTATTTTTCATAGAATTTTAATTTCATAAATAGACTTTCAATAAAAAATAAAGGGTGTTTGGGTACAGCAACACTAACCACAATTGTGTTTTCTTTGAGCTTTTTGGTCTTTTTGGTTTGTCTAAAACCAAAATATAGTTTAATATAAGCATAGGTTTTATAAGGTTAGTTTTAAGTGTTAGATAAGGTTTTCATTATTAGTTTCCTAATAAGATCATTAATCTTTTCTTTCTCATATTTATAATTAAGCTTAAGTAATTTCTAGTCTTTGCTCAAGTATAATTAGCTCTTAGTTTTGTGTTTTGAAAGAGTAGAAATAAGAATCTTAAGTCTGCATTTTATGGTTTTGAGTTTTGTCAAATGCATCAGAAAATAAAAACAGCCAAAATGTCCATTTTCTAGCTTAAATTTTAAGTAGTAAAAATAGATTTTAGCATTTCAAATTTTATGCACAAGTAGTTTATAGGTTAATCTATATAGCTTAGGTCTTAAATTTACTTAAAAAGTTTATTTGCTTATCTGTTTTAGGAATGCAAAACTTCCACGTTCTTTTTCACAAAACTATTTAAAAAAACCAAAAAAATAATGGTAAATATGTCTAGCAAGTTTTCAATTAGATTTTTCATTAAGCATTTGTATTTCAAAATAGTTTTTAAGAGTTGTCTTAAGTAGCTAGTAGTATAAGGTTTCTAAAAATATAAGCCACTAAGGCATAAGGTTCTATTTGCTTATTAGAATTTAAGCTCAAAGATCCCTATAGGGACTGTTTGGATATCAAGTCTTGTTAAGTGCTTAAGTTAGTTTTATAGCTTATTTCTTAAAACTTTTGCTTAATTTTTATTTTAATTAGCTTATTAGGTTAGTTTAATTTAGTATTAAGCTTATTAAGTCAGTAGGGGAAGCTTATTAGCTTTTTCATTAAAAATCCAAAAATATCAAGAGTTGCCTGTAGCTTTTTCTTATTGCTTTTTCTTTGCTAATTTGTATTTCAAAATGTTTTCTGATTATTGTTTTAAAAAGCTAATTAGCTGAGCTTTAAGTAGTTGTTAAGCTAATCTTCATAAGGTTCTAGTAGTTAGCTTAAAATTAAGCCTAAAGTTTGCTATTTGGCCTGTTTGGTTTCAGAATTGTTTAAATACCCTTTGGATTATTTCAGCTTATGGCTTATTTCTTTACTTATTTCTAGCTTAGTTTAGCTTATTAGATTAGTTATTAGTAGCTTGTAGCTTATTTGGTCTGTTTTTAGCTTATCTTAGAATTTGTAGCTTATAAAGTTATCTAAAGAACAAAAAAAATAAAGTTAAGTGTTTCTGTCATGTTTTAAGCTGTTTCATAGCTTATTTAGGGCTTTTCATAAAAAGTTTCTTTTATTAAAAGTGCTTATTTTCAACTTTTCTACAACTTTGTTTTTTAAAGTTTTTCTAAAAAAAGGGAAGGTGGAAATCGGGGGTGAGCAAGGCTCGAACCCCCGACCTCAACACCCTCAACCCTTATAAACAACACACACCACACACCTCTACCAACGCGCCCTGGGGTCTTTTTCGTTATACCTTTACAACATTTAATACTTATACACGTTTTCTCCCTTTTAGCACAATAAGCTGTTATAGCTTTTTACACAGCTTATTCGATAAGCTGTGTAATCAAGCTTATTTTTCCTAGGTCCGTCTTAGTTCAAGCTATTTTCTGTATTTTTTTTAGAATTTTTATAATTAGTTTAGTATTTTTAAACATTTATTTTTATTAAAAACTTTAAAAAATCATAAAAAATAGAAAAATAATCAAAAAAATATAATTCTTTTATTAGAAAAAAAAAGAATTTAAAATCGTAAAGTTTCTAGAAAATTAGTTTTTGCATTCGTAGGGTTTAATTTGCAAAATCCAATTTTTTAAAGAACGGGAAACGTTTTCCGCTACAATTTTTCGTGTATTTAAGCTCATTTTTCCAACTGCCGTTAATTGTTGCATGAGTTTTCTTTAAACTTACTTTTTAGTCAATTAGAGTCTATTTAAAAAGAAATTTTCATTTTAGGTTTAAATTTGGAAATTTAGGGTTTTTAATTGCCATTTAAGGGTACCCGTTTTGCGTTTTTAGTAAAAGTTTGATTTTCCGTTAATTTGTTTTCGGCTTAATTGTAATCATTTGCTTATTTTAATGTCTTTTTAATTCATTAAAATAGATAATCAATTACAATCTTTGTATTCCTTTCTAATTCAAATCATTTGTCATAGACGACAAACGGAGGTCCTCAATTTCATAAAATCGTTTTTGGGAATAACGACCCGGGAAATCATACTCCCGGTTAATATACCTTATTAACTTATATATCTTTTGAAGAATTTCCTTTTATAATCTTTGGTCCACAAAGGGGTAATTTAGTAATTTTTATTATCATATTAATATTTGTTATTGAATTATTTGTTGTTGAGCTTTACTAGCAATTCAGGAGTTTGCAACCATTATGACATCTACACATTTCTCGATATGTGATCCACCCCTAAAATATTGCACTTATATATATAAAAATATATATATTTAATATATATATATATATCATATATATATAATATATATAATTGACGCACGAAACTAACCCATGATGTAGGTAAAGAATTTCAATACATTTGTGATCCATGGATCCGAAAACAATATACAAAGGGATGCAATAGTGTCCATATGAGGTAAAATGAGCGTAAAGGGAAGCAAGGAATCACTTGGTTATTGCAAGCTCCCGACTTTGGTTCAACATTGAAGTTTAATAGTAAAAGTCTCATCTTAATGGAATAAATTGACCTTGAGTGTTACCTTTTTGTTTTCGACATAAAAGGGAGAACGAAGTTATGTAAACAATAACATATTTATATTAACTATGAGTAGTAGTTTAACATATTTTCGTCATCATAACAAAAAGGAGATGATTGTTGTAGAAATATTACGAGTTTATAAATCTAGACATTCACTCATGTTTTTGTGATGACAAACAATGTAACTTATAACACTTAACTAAAGTTCTTAATTTACCTCGTGATTACAACAAATCATCAATGCATTCATACGACAACATCTCTTGACGTCTCAAGTCTGCTTCAACGAAGTTTGCACCCGACGTAAATCACTTAAGGTATGAATAAATAAATGCTTAATTTATTTTGTGATCAAAGGATTTTATAGTTAACCTTACATTTTTCATAAAAAAATGTCACAAACATTTTTATAACTTTTACAAAACATTTTAGATTTAAAAGAAATGTTTTATTCAAAATAAATATTTTTAATTCAAATTTTCTACCTAAAACGGCTAGAAATGTTCCAGAAAACACCTCCTCCAGAAAAGAAAAAAAAAGGAGCGTCTGGGGTGGGTGGCCCCCTTAATTATAAAGGGATGCCTCCTTAATTATTAAGGGGACCGACCCCTATTTAAGGGGACCGCCTAGACAGAAAGATTCCCCCAATTTTCCTATAAATACTGAACTATTCCCCACTTATTTTCCAACCTTTTGCACCTTTTCTTTCTGTCCTAAATCAGTTTATACATCTCACACATATTCTAAAAACCTTTGATCATGTAATCATAAGCATTTGTTTCCAAGTTATTCAAGCTTACTCCTCCAAGTGCAAAAGAAGAACTCTCGTTATCATCAAGATACGAAGTTATGTAGTTTAGTTAGTGCATTCGTAACATGTCTTACATTCACAATGTATAGATCCAGTCCATGTATTCTAAACTTGTGTAATAGTTAGATCATGGTGATCATGGTATGTATAGTTGTTAGATTGTGGTGATCATAGGAAGTATAGTTAGATCAGGGTGATCTTAGTAAGTTGTGTTAGATTGGTGTGATTGTAGTAGTGTCTAAGTGAAGTCGTGTAGTGAAGAAGAAGTCGTGTGGTGAGCCAAGTTGTGAATTGTCGTGAAGTGGTATGTTGTGTTGTGATAGATTGGTTCTAGCTATGATTAGAACTCAACATTTGGCTTAGTTTTAGAAATCAGTGTAAGCTTAGTCGTGTACGGTTTTCTCCGCCTAAAGGGAGCTTGTTGACTAGTGAAGTAACTCTCGAGTTGGGTACTCGGGGAAGTGGAGTAGGGCAAAGAGGTGCTTCGTGACCAAACCACTATAAATCATCGCGTCCGGTTTGCATTTCCTTTTACCTTTTGCTTTTATTTTTATTTACGTTATCGCTTTACATTTATACTTGCATCATATCTATATGTGTGTAAATGGTTGCTTATATTGTTTGGGTGATAATTATGCCATAGATATAAGTTAATATTATGAGTATGCAATAGTGAATATAAATGTTGTATACACACTTTTCACATTGCGTCTAACTTGATCGACAATTTGATACGAAACATTTTAAATTTTTAAATGGAAACGTATTCACCCCCCTTTACGATTTCCGCAAAAATATATCGGTCCCAAATGTAACAGTACCACCAATACAAGATCCACTTATTTATTTAATCTGCAAAATAAACACAACTACAAAAACTGTAACACCCCCAAAAAGGGGTCGCAGCGGAAATGTGTCAGGGGGCGTTACTTCATAATACAACAACTCAAGATACAAGAGAACGACCTCTAAATGTGTCGTTTGAAAAGTAATCTCGTTGATTTTCTTAAAATTGATATAACATTTGTCCCATAATTGCATCACAATGAAAAGCTTAAAAGTAATACAACGAGATTTGATCATTTGTATGTAAGAAGAAATCCATGACGAAATATTGTCAAATTTTAGACTCCAATGCACATCAATTAAGCCAAGCATCTAATTCACCTGAGAAAAACATGCTTAAAAAGTAGTCAACATTAAAGTAGGTGAGTTCAATAGAGGTTGTAAGATATACAATGTAAAAATGGAATCCAAAGATTATAAAGTAGGTATGATCATTTCAATCCTTTATAATAATCCCAAAAATGTAAGAGTCAAATGTAAGACCTGAAAGAGTCTATGTTTATTGCTACTCCCCAATTAATATTAAAAGTGTTCAGAAATTAGTAAGTTCAAATAGAGTAGTATGGACAGTGAGATCGTGATTTTCCAAAATGTATGGGTCTACTATAACAAATACAGGACCACATAAATAAAATCTACTGTTCACTAAGCTCATGACACTGAGCTCGACATAATGTATGCAATTTAAGCAAATAAAGGCCCGTCATATTGGGGGTTCAAACCGTAAACAACCAAATTGTTTCCGAAATGTAATGCATTCGAGTCAGTACAGACGAAAACTAGTGAGAGCAACTCACCCCGAAAACGGGCAGACCAAACCTAAATAATCTATTTCATACACTCGCGCTTCCTAAACCGAACCTCCGGTCAAGAAGTTAAAACATATCATGATAATCGGGCAAAGGAGGGTTATGTTACTTAGGCACAGTAACATGAGATGAACGTCCATCGAAAACACTTTGTGTCCAAAAAAAAAAAACTATTGAATTCCGTAAAATAGCTTTGAGTACTTAAATCCATAAGAGAAAAGAGATACGATAAACATCAAGTAATGAGTATGTAAATAGAATGTAAACAATTGCGTATCGTCAAGGCAAATGAAAGTTTATGTAACAAAGTATGAAACCAAGTTTGTAAACAACCATGTAATGTGTATTGAATGAGTATGCGAAAACAAAGTATGGTAAACCAATAGTGTCTAATATTAGTTCAAGATATTGTAAACGAATATGTAAACAAGTTGTATTGAGCATGTATTCTCCCCCGAGATTTGTAAAGTAAATGTAAAACAAGTGAAAGAGGGGCTATAAACTCACATCGATGTTGAAGAACAATTGACAGATGGGCATCTACTATGCCAACTCAAACGGAAGACGAACGGCTCGATCAAGAAGTTGTAACTAACCTTATCGGTTATATCCTACTCGCATAGAATAATGTACTTGGTTTTCCGATGAATGAGTACGTCAACGTGACACGTTGATAAAAGATTTAGATTTAATGTTGTAATAGTTTGGTGGTTGGTTAAATAAATAAATTAAAAGTAAACGCCAAGTGTGTAATATATTCCGTATATATTACATAATGAAAAATGACTAAGTGTATAATTCACATCGTGAATTATATAACAAGATAGACACCCAAAAGTATAACTCGAAGCGTATTTAGTACACGACATGTTTTATATAAAATTTAAAAGAGCAATTAAAATCAAATGTCTAATTAATAATAATACCTTCCCAGTATTATATAAGAAAGGTGATAAAATAAATGACACTAAATAATTTGACACGCGCCCGGATATCCCCAAATGATTTAATAGAAAGTTCATTTATAAAAATAAACGCACGTTATAAGGTTGTGGACTAGATAAATGAAATCTCTAAAATTATAGCTTACGCTTGATTATCGGGTCAACATGATTTAATAATTCTTAAGACAATTCAAGATAATAAATAAAGTAGTTTTGTAAAAGTTTGCTAAGTGTAGCGATTTATAAAAAAAATCTCGGCATGACCTATTCATTTATTTAACGTTTTCCATGTATAATAAAGTAAACCATATATCCTTCAATAGAATCGTCAAATCCATGTTGCAAATCAAACACATCATTAGCAGTTATTAAAAACGCAAAAACGGAAAATAATAAATAACATATTTAATTAACATTACCACATTATTAGATCCGTTTATATATAAAACTAATATATGAAATCCTTTAAATGTTATTATTCGATTTATGTAAACCAAATGCCCCTTTCGTGTTTTCATAGTTATACCAAACAGCCCTCATGGCTGTTATCAACAACCAAACACACCCCATGGCTGTCCACATCAGCCAAACGCTCCCTAATGACTTTTTCCGCTACACCAAACGCACCCTTATTCCATTTATGAACCCCAACCTGTTCTAACTAAACCAAACGACCCCTTTTATTTGTCATAACCCAAACCAAACGCTCCCTACGCTGCTTAAACCTATATCCAAACGCCCCTGTTGGCAGTTTATAACAACCCAAACGCACCTTATGTGCTTCAGTCCCAACCAAAATGCACCCTATTCGTGTTATACCAAATCCAAACGCACCTTTATGTGCTAATGTAGAAACCAAACAGACCTAATCTATTTATAACCTAAACCAAACACACCCGATTCAGCTTCTACAAACACCAAACGCACATCATGGCTGTTAAACAGCCATCCAAACGCACCCATATCTGGTGTCGAACCAAAACCAAACGCGCTCTAATGGTTTTATTTACAAACCAGTCGCACCCTGGTGATTTAGACCAAACGCACCCTATGCATTGCATAAACCCAGAAACAATCGCCCCTCGTGGTGTTATAAACCTCAAACGCACCCTTCTGTATATAACCACACGCACCCTTGTGGGTCGTGTCTGCAAATCAAACCCAACACACCCTATGTGGGTGCCAGAAAAACCAACGCACCCTTGGTGCTTTTATCGAGAGCCGAACACACCCTGGTGGGTTTATCAAAACCCAATGCACCCTTTTTGGTACGGTTAAGAACAAAACCCACACACCCTAGTCGGGTTGAGTAGCAAACCAAACGCACCCGCTGGTGCTAACCACAAACCCAACCGCACCCTTGCGCAATGGCAAGAGCAAGGTGATGGTGTTGTAGCGACTGTGCGGTGAGGAATGATGCTGCGAATGATAGGATGTAACGGGGTGCGGATGGTGATGGTGGATGTGGATTCGGTGGTGAGGTGATGATGATGTATAGGCGATGGTGGTGATGTGGTTCGACTGTGGATCTGGGGTGGGGCAGCCGGAAGTCTCGCCGGAAAAGTGGTGGCGCCGAAAAGTGTTTATAGAGGGGAGGAAGTATATGTTAGGTTTTTATAAAATGAATTTAACCCTAAGTATGTATATATTTATATTAGAGAGTTATAAGAAAATGTGACAAGTCTCCAATAGATGAGGGTTAATTGTGTAACTATTCTCACAGGGACCAAAAGTGTAACTTTCGTAAAATAATGGTTCGGGTCTCGTTTAGGCCACTTAACGGATGGTTTAAAATATGAAAGTTGCGCCATTGCGTTCCAAATAATTTTTCCCACAAAATGAGTATTCACTCGACTAGTATTTTATAAATATTTTTATCAAATATATTTAAAATCATTATTATTTGTTTGGTACCATTGGGTGTCGCGGGTAACTTTGTCTGTAAAAATGAAACTTTACTTTGAACATTCGCGTTTTTAAACAAACGCTTTTGATTAAAATGTAAAATAATTATTAAATATTTCCATTTTAATAAGCGTGAATATTAAATATAAATTTAATTATTTTTGGGTCGGTACGAGTTGTGTTCAAGATTTTGCGAGGCTATTTTAGTCATTTTCTGTCTGTTTTCGGGTCTCGGGTAAAACTAAAAAGTTGTTCGGAATGTCGTTTTACATCACACTGATTTAGAGTCCGAGTTGTGAAAACGTGATTTAGCGAGTAGTTTTTGATAAGTCAGCTTAGGAATAAAATATATATTTTCTCGTTTTTCGATCAAATAGTTTAAAAAAAAATGAACTCAGGAAAATGTAATAATACAATACGAGTTTATTATTAAAATATGTTCCGAAAATTTTTACCATTTACGCGGTAATCGTCTTCATGTGACGATAAAAGATCAAAAGTCAAAAGTAAGATCGGACTTGAAAAGTCAAAGTTTATAATAGTCATTTAAAACTCCGAAAATTGCTGGATGTTACAGTACCTACCCCTTAAAGAAATCTCGTCCCGAGATTTAATTTGTGTTAACCGTTTGTGTGACCAAGAAAAGATTTAAGATTTAATAAACCAGTTCTAAACAAGACGCTGATACTTTATTCAGCAAAATTTAAATGTTTCGACACTTCTCAATATACCAAAAATTTTGGCTAGGTTTGACCAGGATATTTAATCCCTCAAAATGAGTATCTCAAAGAAAATCATTACAGGTCTTATGGCTGTGTACGGGCAGTGTAGTCACGTGAGTATGTCTGTGTAAAGTCTCAACTGTTTACGGGCAGTGTCTAGTTTCTGATATCCGTAATGATCGATGATTAATAACGGGTGAGGCTAATGGATGTAAGTATCCAACTTACTTGGCAGTTCCAGGATGTATCGCGACCTAAGTTTTCGTACTAGTGACCCGAAATTAATAGTTCAACTATCTGTTTCGTCGTAGGTTTTTTATCAGGGTTTAAGAGGGTTTGATTACCTAATGATAAAGTTGTACCGGCTGGGACCGCTCCAGGACCCAACAACATCGACCATATCGTCAATAACGATAACAAATGGTGATGGGATGCCGAGAATGAGGACATTTCGAGAAACAGTATCCCTAGGATAAAGTTCAACAATGAGAGGAGCTCGCGAGAGAGCTTATGCGATAGACGGCGGATTATGGTACTCAGTCGTTAGTTCGATGAATCAGCTCCATTAGCTCAAGTGTGTAACAAGTCTGTTAGTTCCACGAACAGTTCATGATTGCGAGGATTGGCAACGGCAAGAGTAATAACTCAAGAATGAGATAAGGTAGTCCCAAGTGAGGCCTTAAGATTCTGCCGAGTGGTAGAACACGATTGTGTTTCTAGACCCTTTTCAACAGATTCTGGCGATTTTCGAATTTAGGTTCATACTCGTGTCATATCGGATACCATTAAGCCCACTCATTTATAATTCATTATTTGCATAAAGAAGCGTCCTAATTTATGTAAATAATCAATTGATAAACTTATGGTTCGGTGATTTACAATTTATTTATTTAAATGAAGAGGCGTCCCAATCCTTTTAAATAAACAGATTATAAATCATCCTACTTAATAATTCCCGATGCAATACGCGTACCCACATAACTTTCAAGGTGATGGATGACATGACGATGCATGTGCTCTAATGAGTATGGGACGAGTGTTCCAAACTCGTCTTCGGAGACAGGGAGTAAAACTACCCAAAAATATCGACCTAGAGTTCAAGATAGGTAATGAGTACCCTGGTTAGAGTAAACCAGGTAAAAGTCTCGATGAACCAGTCAACATAGCAATTATCATATAAATCCTCCTATTACAAGTCCCGCCCATACAAGACTTGTAATACTTAGATTTATACATAATCCCATGTAAACAGAACTGTGACGGGCTTTGTTAACATAGCAATTATCATATCAATCCTCATATTACAAGTCCCGCCCATACAAGACTTGTAATACTTAGATTCATACATAATTCCATGTAAACAAAACTGTGACGGTCTCCGTGTAATACAATATAGTATAAAGCTATGAAGAAAAATAATATCCTTAGAGACCATTGTTTAACTTACAATGTCTGAGAACGAAGTGAGACCATTGCGCAACTCACAATGTCTAACGAGTAGAATGAGACCATTGTGCAACCCACAATGTCTTAAAAATATTCTGGTATTTATATAATAACTCTTATATAAATAAGCGTACAATATACGCGAAGGGAATGCAAGCATATATATATTATATATATGTATGTCACGTAAGCACTTCATGCAGCACGTAATGTAAGCACATAAGCAAGTAGTGTGTATGCACTTTGAAAATGTTTGATGTGATGCAATGTTTGTGAAAATGGTTATAGTCTAGGGTAAAATATGCAACCTAGTTCTCTATAACCAGTGCTCTGATACCAATCTGTAACACCCCCAAAAATCATACAACGCAGCGGAATACCACATGGGGTGCTACTTCATAATACACAGCGCTAGATACAAGAGAACGACCTC